>OX465583.1:18668282-18857159 GCA_950022655.1 Alentia gelatinosa | reverse complement strand
AAACAGAAATGGGTGCAATATTTTTACATTTATATATCCAATAACCAGGAGAGAGGTGGCTGATATTTTCGACATGTATTTTTGCATTTATCTTATCTTGGTTCTGTAGCTCAACATGTTCCTTGTTTTACAGTGTATACCTGCTAATAATAGCTTTTGAGAGGCATCGATATAGAAAAGTCAGATACGCTCACTCCATCGCTTGCTTTAGTAGGAGACACCGGATATCGTTCATAATTCATGCCATCAAGCGAATGGTATTATGTGTACTTGTCTAATAGAAAACAGAAAACATACACAATGAAAAACACATGTGTAAAAATATGTATAACATAAGATTTCGAAGAATACCTTCGATATCCATCAAATAAAGGATGTTTCTCTAAATTTGAATAAATCTCAATAAAATCGTGATGTTTGGGAGAACCAAATAAAACACGATAACAGTATGCGATAGTGTTAATGGATGACAGACACATGTAGGATGTTTGAATCTTTGTTGTGTGGTAACCGCCATGACCCCTAGTCTGACCTCTGTCAGGGTCCATGTCTGAAATATGACATTAAGGTCAAATTCCTAGAAGGCGACAACCGTTCCCGCGTTTTCCCGCGCTTTTCTCAGACAGTCAGAACGAGGTCAACTTCCTCCAGGCCCTGTCTGAACTGGTTCCTGGTGTCATACTCTGGTGACCGCCGCGTCTGAGTGACCAGCGAAACGCCATTTGCCGAACGCGGCGTGCCATTCACTGCGGTTCTGCTCGGAATAAACCCAACTTCCCGCCACTTCAGTTGACTGAGTTTCTATAGCACCTGTTTGTGTAGAGTGGACCTGTCGCCCCTCCCCACACCCTAGCGTAGAGACACCCTACAACCCCGCCCCACGCCCCACCCCCAAATCCAATCCCCGACAGAACAGTGCCCCTCACGGCCAATTGACAACCAGGAATTCCCGGGAACAATTGCCCTCCACTGGGGCTCCCTACTACTAGCGCAACTTTCAATATTCGTTTTACGAAATCAAACTAATTAAAATCATTTATCTTTTTCTTTGGTGAAAAATAACCCAATAATTCCAGGGGGTCCACCCACAAAATGGAACAAAATTAAAAACTTTAATTACTGATATAATATAACCATTAAACGTACTGTATTGTGTCCATCTACAGAAACTTTAGATATTCATAATATTCCCAATATAAATCATCAGAACACTCCATCAACGTTTTTTTTCTTTTTTGATCCATCTTGAAATCTTTTAATTACTTATTTTAATTTCTGAGGAAACGGCGAATTCAATTTGATGAAAGTAAAAGATATTCAGGAGAAGGAGACATTGGGTGCCCTGACAGGTATCCGGGCAGTTACTTGAAAATCTTGAAATCTTTTCATTACTGATTTTATTTTCTGAGGAAAGGGCGAATTCAATTTGATGAAAATAAAGATATTCAGGAGAAGGAGACCTTGGGTGCCCTGACAGTATCCAGGCAGTTACTTCCCATTCAGCGATTTAGCCTCTGCTATTTCCTGTCACCTGAATAGACTTCACTCGAGTCCCGCTGGACTCGGTCCGTTGTAAACGTGCGGAAAATTGGTGTGTGTGGTCACGGGGGGTGGGGGTGGGGGTGCATATCTCATCACGGGCGACCCCCTCCCCCGCACGCCCTTTTATACGCCCGGTTACCTGTCCGACATGACATATGGTCACTGAATAGTCATTTAATTGGGTTTATATTCCAGGAGTTGTGTGAGATAGACGTATAACTCAGTAAGAGTATTTCCTTGAAAGGATTTGAGTATAGATCTAGTGCCTTTGATGGTACATCAAGTTTTACCATTGTACTAAGTTTCATGCTTGTATACCAACATGAAGGGATCTTGCCTGTGAAGATGCTGGGCTAAATAGATTAAGATACCTTGGGATGTACACAAGTATCCCAAAATTGTGATATCCCCCCCCCCCCCCCCCCCCCACACACACACCCTCGTTGCCCACCTAAGTTATGGATAACCCCTTTACTGCCACCGTCGTAACGCTAGGGTTATCAATCAAAGCATCACCCCTTAAGTTACCATGTCATATGCCGCCTTCATCACTAATTCCATGAAGGGAGAACCTCTGAGTGGGGCCTGGTGAAAGCCTCGTGCATCTTCCGCTCACGTCGAATCGTACGTGGACGGGACATGTGAGGCTTCCAGTGTGGGCTCAGTGAAGCCCTATTTCAAATCACAGCATAAACATGCTCATGTCTTTGATTATGGCCAAGTGTAAAAAATCTACCTACTCTGCGAAATGTTGACTTCCGCTAACACCTGACATGTCTATTTAGAATACGGGGAATAAAGCGAAGGGAGAGGGACATGAAAATCCTTATAATCAATGAAAGCTCTATGCCAATTAAGCAGTGTAGATAAAAGATAATAATAATAAAGCAAGTGGCTGTGATCAGTCTAGTCAAAGGTCCGCTACTGGATGAGCCAATTATACCCCACCCCCTACACCCAGTCACACCATACACACAATGGTTGGTCATCTAAGGGCTGCTGAAGAGGGCTAGATTAGGGTGTAGATAGCAATCATCTAATCTACACCCCCCCCCCCCCACCCACCCTCCACCCTCATCCAGAAACTAGTACTCAGCTATTTCAATACAGGTCAGAGCTTAAGAAGGTAAACCCGAATACCAACATCACAGCAGGTTCCTAGAGGTCACTTTTAGACTCAGAATGCGGGACGTATTAGGGTCGTGACCTCTGACCGTGACGTCACGACTGATGACGTCACATGACGCCTGGGAGGTGTGATGTGAGCGGGCGGGGAGTCAGTGGCCGTGGGGGGGGGGGGGGGGCAGGGGCAGTGACCCCCACGCATCTTTCAGCTGTCAACTGTCAACTGTCACATAAGGTAAGTTCCTCGGGTGATTATATATTCATCTGTCGTGGATGGAAAAGCCAACATGTACCCCCATAATGGTAATGTCACTGTGTTATGACAAGATATATTCAAGTCAGACATATGTGATAAGAGTAGCTCAGTTATATGAATAACGGGTTAAAATATCAAAGTTTTTTTTGTTTTTTGTTTTTTTATTTATCAAACACACATCTCTCGGAATAACCGAGTTTTTCAGATGCCGTGACTGGCTTACAATCTCTGTAAGCCAGTAACGGCTCACAGAGATTCTGGTCATACATGAATCAATGGAATCAAAAAGTTTAATAACCATAAGGTTAGATAGTTATTTAGGTAGATATGTGATCAGAAAATAATGATGATGTAAAATTATAAATACAGGACAGAAAGTTCGATTGCTTTTCATTAGTTCACACCTTTAGGTTACATGAAAGAAATATTTGTCCCTTTTATTTGAAGTCGATCAACTGCTCATTTGAAGTTCTCGGTATCAGTCTGTTCTTGGACGGAGGATGGCAGACCATCCCAGAGTCACGCCCCTCGATAATATGGTGACTTGAGTACAAAGCTACTTCGAGTTTGAGCCACATAGAAACATATTTTACATGACGATCTAGTAGTTCGTAGCGGCTGGTCCAACCAGTCACCATTGAATCGGTTTTTGTACATTTGAACCAATAACAGCTTTTTTCATCGTTTACTCAGTGATTCCAGCTAACTTTCATTTTCAAGATCACTGAGTCGGGTATACTGATTAAACGTGTATAACATAACCCTTAGACCTCTGTAATAAGTCTTTCTAGGACAAGTTGATCTTTCTTTCTAAAGCTGTCCCAGATAAAGGAACAATACTCAAATTGTGGCACTACATTTGATAAGAAGACAAGTCTAGCAGCATGTGCGGTTAAGCAGAGGCGTAATTTACCGAACTTAAAGATTTGACCACTTATGTTTTTTACCATTTGGTTCATGTGTACCGACCATGAAAGTGAGCTGTCTAGAATGACCCCAAGGTACTTATAATGTTCGCATACTGCGATTTGGTGACCATTTAGGCTGATATTCAATGCTGGAGCATTCTTTACTTTTTGGGGGGTTCCGAACCACATTAATTTAGTCTTAGCGACGTTTACAGTTAAACCATTAGCTGCGCACCAGTTATCTAGGGCAGAGATATCTTCCTGTAGGTCATAGACAATGCTTAGGCTGATATTCGATGCTGGAGCATTCTTTACTTTTTGGGGGGTTCCGAACCACATTAATTTAGTCTTAGCGACGTTTACAGTTAAACCATTAGCTGCGCACCAGTTACCTAGGGCAGAGATACCTTCCTGTAGGTCATAGACGGTGCTTTGTGGGTCCGACCCCGAGACGAAGAGCATAAGGTCATCGGCATATTGGATAAAGCGAGTTTTTTCTAGACAGGTACCCAGATCATTTATGAATAATACAAACAATAATTTGCCAAGCACGGAGCCCTGGGGGACTCCATACTTGACCTCTCTTGTGTTTGAAGACATGCCATTGACAAAGACATTTTGATTTCCCGGTTACAGGAATAACTAGAAGATGGAGCTTTTAGATGTTTAATGTAGAGCCTAAGAGAAGATCCAATGATCAATTCAAACTGGGGAGATATTGATGTAATCCACATTAATGTACAAATACCCAATGATACAGGAACTATGAATATCCAGCACACATCCTTTGTTAATCCTACATAGTCATATCACTGAGTATTCAACACATGAGTCCTATGGTTGCAGTACTTCCAGCATAGAGGATGTCCCGACACAGGGCTGGAGCTTGAAGAGTGGTATAACAAGGGTGGTTCCTTCACTAAATATAACACTGGATGTTGTGTGGGTAAAACCATGCTTTGTTATGGTGGGGATATAGATGATGAATCCAGGAGCAGTTTAATTTAGGTTGTATTTAATATCCTGAAGAATTCACAATTTACAAGTATGATGCCATTATTACAAACTGGAAAGATGTCAGTGTCTAAAAATAGAAACAGTGTAAGGGAAATACCTAAGTGTGTCCAATCAGGCCCCCGAACATAACATGGAGTGGGAGTGGGGCATGAGTGTCCTGCTCCCGATTGGCTACATGTTAATGCACATGAATATATGGATTGCTGACACAGTCTGGATGATGCGGGAAAGTGACCTCACAGCCTGTCACAAGATAAATGTCTTTTCCCTCAACTAATGCTTTACCAGTATCCTAGTTTGTTGAGTGCAGATTTTTAATTTAGATATAGAGAAATACAATTCACAATATAGAATATCTAGTACACATGCAAATAACGCTATGACAGTGGTCCCAGTTATCATCCAAGCTTCTTATAACAATAACAGCTGACTTCACAGCTGGTCTTACTCTGATGGTCAGGGCTGGTCTTCTGATCATCTCAAGACTGTCCTCCTTTATATATACAGGCAACATTTGATATTCAGAGAGCAGTGTAATGTTTAAAAAAATAGCTCATAACATCCCTTTCAAGATGGGTTTTCCCCTACAAGTGACTCCCGGCAAAGCTGTCTCACCATGAATCACCCTGGCTCACAAATGTTTTCCACTGCCCTGTATCCGGAACAGTGCTGGTCACTACAGGATGAGTTACTGTAGTACAGCTCAGAGTCTTTCAATTATCCGATTATGGGTTTGCACCAGGCTGTTTCAGAACACTTCCTTTACACATAGGAGTAAAATCTTATGTATAGAACTATAAGCTTAAACACTATTACACCTTGTTTCGTTGATGCTCCGCTTCAGTTTATGTTTGAGCAGCTTATCAATACTGTCTCGATTAGCTATTTGTCTAAGTTCAGGTCATTGTTTGTTCCAGGGGTGGGCCACTTTATATTCCACTGATTCTTTGTATTTGGTATTGTTAATGTGTGTCGTTACCTTTAGCCCAGGTCCATCAAATAGAAGTGTATTCTGATTTGCCTCAACCAGGTTTTCCTGTCTCTGGTCCCTGATATGGGCAGTTTTTAGAAGTTGTATTTTTCTTCTTTCTATGAGGTAGTTTACTCCTAGGCTCTTGTGTAGGATGTGCGTTGGGACCCAAGCCTCTGTAATATACGGAAACAGGGTTACTGTCCCTGTACGTGATAAATATGCGGTAAAATTGACGATAAAAGGAACCGATGCCGCAGGTAGAGGTTCGTTTCATCGTCAATTTTACCAAGTATTTATCACGTACAGACACAGTATGCCTGTTTTCGTATTATCATATACCTTAAAATATCCAATTTTTAACTTTGCTTCTTGACAAATTTTTTTTATTTTGCCGCCGCACATGCCCCGTATGCCACATACATACCCCGTACGTCACCTAGGTGTCGTACGGATATAAATACAACATGGGTAGGAGCGGGACGTATGTGTAGGATATGCTACCACAGGTATATAATAATATAGCAGTTTCTCGGGCCCCTATTCTGACACTGTTGCAGTTTTGTTAGTAGGGTGGTGTTCGTGTTATGTATGAGGATACCCCTGTATTCCAGGTAAGGTAAGATCTTTGTTTTATATGGTAGGGCTTGTTTTCTTGAGAGGTATTTACTTATATATGACAGCATAAATATCTTATTTGATGCTCTGCTCATAAGTCCGTTGATATGTGCACTGTTATTTAGGTGTTGGTTCAGTTTCACACCAAGATAGTTAAAGTTCTCAACTTGTTGAAGCTCTTGGTTTAGCATTTTAAGGTTATACTCATCTAGGCCATTTGGTTTTGGTTTTGTACCGAATACCATACCATTCTAACGCTTAACTACAATCTACAATGATGATTCACATAATTCTCGTCCTTAGCTAACATTTCTAAGGAGTAGCGTTGGGATGTTGAGTCATAACTGATTGGAATCTTTTTAGGGTTCTATGGTATCTTCGATCCCTCTCAGGCATTTCCATGTAAACTGACCATATAAACTGACTATTTAATAATCACGACTTTCAACAAAGTCTGGGAGCAAATAATCAAACATGATTTATTACGAGAATCTACAAGGGCCATATCCCCTAGGACATGGAGTAATATCAACTAATAGCAAGATGCAATTTCCTAACTCAAATGTTCACATTATTGAACGACCAGGCAATCAGATGAAGAGATGATAACGCAACAGCCAACAGCAATATGGGATTGCACGTTGGTACATGGGATGAATGAGGTTAGTACTAATTACTGAGACAGACAAGAGAGTGTGCAGAGCCAGAGAGCCACTGTTCTTGACAGCTGTAACAGCATATATAGACTCTCTGCTCGTTGGTGGTCTTGGCCCAGCAAGATCATGGTAAATTGTATGTATTACCTACTTTTCGACTAGCCATTAAAAACAAAATAATATAAATGAGGAGAAACTTGATGTATGTGCCGGTCAATGTTTTTACAAATACAGTAAAACCCCTCTTAAGGGGACACCCTCCGTTCCGGGCCAAGTGACCCCTTAAGCGGGGTGTCCCCTTAAGCGGGGTTTTCAGTATGCCAGTGGTTATACAATAGAGAATACCTACATAAGTGAAGGAAACGATGGTTATAAGGTTAAAAGGTTCATTAATAAATAAGCAAATAAATATAATTTTACTGTAGGCAGTTGGCAGAAAAGCTGTATTCCACTGGGTAGAATATGGCTTTCCGTATTCTACTCAGTAGCGATCAGTATACTCGATAGGTTTAGGATAGAGACTCCGTATTGGGTGGGTAATGAAATGTAGTCTATAAGGCGCCTATAATCTACCAACAAGAGATTCTCACCTCCCAAAGTCTCCAGGTTGAGTATCCGGAAAAATAGTCCCGTCCAAATTTACTCGGAGATTACGGCCACTCGTACACAAAAACAGTAATTATTGTGTATGTAAATACAGTTCTCGGTAAAGCAATCTCCCAACGATAATTCAGCGTCTCAGAGCAACGATCTGGTGAAAGATGAAAAAATGG
This sequence comes from Alentia gelatinosa, assembly GCA_950022655.1. Classification (NCBI taxonomy): domain Eukaryota; kingdom Metazoa; phylum Annelida; class Polychaeta; order Phyllodocida; family Polynoidae; genus Alentia; species Alentia gelatinosa. Next base: position 18,849,294 of record OX465583.1, on the reverse strand, counting down.
CTAACATCCACTCCATATGTGTTGGCAATTCCGGAAATCTCTGTGTTTCTCGCTTGGTGTGTCCCCAGCTTGAGGCTTTATTATGTCAATGAGGGCGAGGATACCTTGAGACAATCTTGACAAATCTATAAATATTTGAAGTGTGAATTCCAATATATCATGTAACGAAAGAAATACTTAAGCCAATGATGAGGTCATTTAGGTCGCATGACAAGTGAAATTGCAATGAATGTCTTCATGCATTCTATACCCCAAGCGACATACTGCCGTGGGGCATCCTCGCCCCTGAATCTACCACTGCCAAATTGCCTGCTCGCCTGAATTGAGTTAACTGAGTAGTCCCTAAGAAATGTCGGTGGTACTGCATACGATCTAAATCAAGTCACAACAACCCTACCCTTTATATCCAGTGTAGCTACACGTACTGCCAATGCAGTATCCTAGTTGTTGCCAGTGTCAATCCTTTGCGTTAGATATAGTTATCAATTAAAAAAAAGTGGAGTAATTATACTGTAATTGTAATAGCTAATAAAACAAGGTTACAGTATTTATATCTGTATACCCGCATTCATAAACGAACACATGGTTGTAAGAAATATTACCGCTAAGCTCTATGGGCTACGCATCAGGAAGTTATTTCTGAAGACAATGAACTCTCCCTATTGACAAAAAACAGAAAGAAAATGTCGGTCGTTTCTTCACACCATCACAAATACTTGTAATAAAAGAGTTTTATATTGCTGTCATTATGTCTGTCAGATCTGACTTCATGTGTGCCAGTCGCAAGTCATACCTTGACTCACCGCTGGTGGCGCTGCCAAATGTCACCCATTTGACGTCACCTTCGGCACAGGTCCGTGGACGGCTGCACGAGGGCGTCTCTGCTACCATCACTACCAACCGACCGGGAACGGGATGAGCAACAGAGTCATTGAAATCCCTTATTATCGTCCGGGTCAGAAGTCGGGCCTACAGGTGACAGGCTTGTCGCAGCACACGCGCCCGCCAACTACGTCACCGTCTCACGAGAGGAAGCAGCTGACATCTTGTATTATCGCCCACCTTGGTGTGACCTTGACGTGCGTGGTGTCATACCGGCCAGGCTGTCTTCACGTGACTATACTTCGTGATCATTGTCTCAAAATGGTTGTCATGATGTGGACCGTGCTGTTTTGAAGGGTATTTTTCTGTTCACTCTTCAAGCTCATACAATTAAATTATTGTTACTCCCGACGTAGGATTGTTTGTGCCACACGAAAGAGGAAAGTGGAAGAGTGACGGTTATCGGGAAGAGTAGCGCATGTTGATATTTTTAGCAAATTCGGTTCTAAAGTCCACTTAAAATATTGATCATTCCTATATTTTTACATAGGCCTACCTTACAAGGCTTGAAGACTGGAATGGCATGGGAGTGAGATCCTTGTGTAGAGAAAAACTGAAACTATTCTTTTTTGTATATGCTCAGATGCACCTTTATTTTAATGATCCATTTCTAGCTATGCTGAAACAAAATTAATTCTACAGTTTCCTGATCTACTCACCTTGAGAGCAGCCTCTGAGACTTTCAGAATGCCCTACATTTTACCGGTGATCTCCTCACTGCAGTCCAAGGTTACATAGTCGAGGAGCCTTGAGCTACCAGCTAGTGGAGCAAGTAGTAGACTGGCCTCAGTCCCTGTATCCTACCCCTCCACCCCTTCTGAGTGACACAGGGACTGGTCTCGTCCGTAATCGGCCGCATAGACTGGCGCGATTTTGCGGCACACTCCCAAAGCAGAGGTCCTGAGCTACTGATCAGAAAATCTGCTTGGAGATTGATACCCCCAGTGTGCTAGATTGACCCCCCCTGGTCAGCCACAGTCAGGAGTAGGCGAAATATATTGCTATGACAACACAGGCGGCCAGGGAACTGGAGGTGGGGAGGGGGAGGGGAAGGGGAGGTATAGGGTTACAGAAAGTGGGTTGGGGTAATAAACAGGAGATTCAGGTCAGAGTGGACAAGTCTTTGATTCATGGGCCAGTCAGAGAAGGACACATACTATAATGAATTGTATTCCGATTTTCTTTAATCATTTAATGAATCTTCATAATCAAAGACTTGAGCAAGTCTAGGCAAGTAGCTCACCGAGCGCTCAACTAAACGCATCCTGGCAAATATATTTGGGTGGTGCCCCAGCTCAAACTATGTATGAGACTAGCATATCAAAGACAGTGTAGTCTCTTTCACAAACTCAACCAGGCGTGTCTAAAGCCAGGGGTATTGATGTTGCAGGGAATGTCGAAAAGACATGTTTCATCATCTATGCTCGAGTTGGCATAAGCTGTGAAGAACAGAAAGCTGTATTCCCTTCACATGATCTATTGTCGATTGTATGATAGCTACTGACTACCTGGTTCTATCTTGAGCTGCCACAGACTGCCACAGACCTCAACTCACCTCAACCAGCCTTATGTCAAAGGGCTTTGTGACCGGAAGTTGACTGATTTTCTACCAGGGATGTCTCGGTGACCACACCAGGGGGTCAATGCCATACGGCGAGATAAGGCCAGTTACGGTTGCTGTTCATGAAAAAAATTTCTAGAGCACGCCCCACACCCCCCACAGGGACCGGGGACACGTGAACAGGAAAAGATTTTAACCACATGCTGTTCATGTTCACTTGAGCCCTAGTACAATGAGTTACTGTGGTTATTGCCATCGAGTTGTGGTTTGTGCTGGGTAGTATATGAGATAAGCAGGGCGACAGGTCTTCATTCAACTTCCAGCAGCTGAAGCGTTCATATTGCGGCTTCAACAAAAACTGCTGTAAGATGCCTCCTCATAGACACACAAATGAGGGCTGCTACCACTGCTGTTGAAACTACTGCTGCTGAAACTCCTCCACAACAAGGTTAAGCACCAGAGGTACCAGATGTGCCTGCTACACTGGATTCTCAGGCAGCTGATACTGACTTTTGGGATGAGCAGGCACAGAAGATGAGCTGTGACACTAGGGAGCCGAGGACATGGTACATCAGCATGCAGACCCGGCTGTCTAAATTTGGCGATTTTTTGGACTATTTGGCAGGGGTGAGGAAAAGTTGACAGTGAATAAAACATGGATATGGAACTGGTTCAATTTCCTCTTGGATCCCATTGTAAAGTTCCAGCCTATTCCTCTATATTACATATTCATATCAATCTCACATCGAGGTCACGCCAGTTGTCATTCAGAAATCGACTGCAGATCTTTATACCATGACTGGCCACATGGCTGGCCCAAATGACTGGAGACGACTTTGGTGGACCTCTGCTGCCATCTCTACCATGCCTACTACCACATCTCCCACCTCTACTGCCACCCTGACAACCTCAAATGCCACCTCTGCTGCCGCCTCTATGAGTATCAAGCCGAATGAATCTGCTATATGTGTATTTTCCTGCCAGCCAGCTGCCATTCCATTATCAACTGTGGAACTTTGATATTCATTAAGTTACATACGATACTTGTCTTTGTTGCATTGTGAAACTGATATTGATTTGATTGGGAATGATTGTCATTGATTGTCAGTGATTGTCATTGATTGATGCTATGTTTCTGCTAATAAATCTATAAACAGAAGTCCACTCTCATCGTTTTCCCTCATAGGCATTAGCATTGATTAACTATTATCGCCACTCTAAAAGTATTGCCTACTGGATACTTATATCAGTAGAAAATCGAATTTATTTATTGAATTATTTAGGAAACTACTTGTCAGTGTGATGGTTTAAACATAGCATTGTTGCAGTTTTGAATCTTTCTGTACATGAGAATCTCACTCTCATGGTATTTCAGTCAGTAATATATAACCATACAAAACAAACTTTTGGAATTCCTATTTCCTTGACAACTTATTTTTCATGTATTCTATGGTAGGGCACTATTTTGTGTGAAATGATTGATATTTTTGAGGGACTATTCTGAGTATTGTTATTGTACCATTGCTTAGTAGTGATTTTTATTTAATTCCCCATATTATCGCGCAATCTCGCTGTGGAACTTAACAGAGCAAGGATACTTGTGTTTTGATAGATTTCTCAACTATAAAATTATATTTACTGGTATCACGTTAGACTGAAGTATGCAATTTCGTCGAACTTCTGATCAACTGGTGTCCTAGACGTACATGTCTATACCCATTCTTTTGTTGTTCTTGGAGGGATAACTTGCACCAAATCCATATTGTGTAAGAGCCATTTTGTAATCATGCAACTATCTAATCCGGCGGATATTGCCTAGAAGTCTCAAATGCTGTACTGCAGTATAGAATTTGCAAAGAAAAAAATTAAAAGTTTAACTATAGGATGTTTCGTTCCATATTAATGAAAAGAAAAAGATTTTAAAAACTTCTTGACAAACATAGCTGAAGGCGTTATGCAAACAAGATTGGTTACGTTTGTACACATCTTGTGGTATGAATTGATTGTAAAAGGATATGGTGTTATGGCTTGCATAATAATTCGCATATTTTCCTGATCTAACCGCGATAGTCCGCCTATCGGTATAATCCAGGTACAAGTGAATCCTGGCTCTGCTCAGGAACTTTTCTATGTCTGAATGACCCTATGTGGGACTACTTTTCGTGCGGCCCGTGCTCTAATCTGATCCTGATAAGCTATCACTTCTCCTGACCCGGTCTCTACTGGCTGATACGTACCTTGCCTGGCGGTCAGGGAATGTGTGCGATGTGTGTTTTACTGAACAGCTGGCAAGGTTAAAGAAATATATATGAAAGACTATAGTATTACAGCAGCTTCCACAGCTGATCTTTGCCATGTAAAAAAGGCATTTCCCACTGTGCGATCTTCCTCCCTACGATATTGGGACTCCCCAAATCGCAGGGAGGGAGAGTTTATCGCACGGCTGAACCCACTGTGCGATGCGATTTTTGGGGACAATATATCGCAGGGAAAGGAACAAGAATCGCACAGTGGGTTCAGGCTTTTAAGGGAGCGTCCAATGATTATGGCCGGGGGTCACAGTTTAAGGGAGGGGGCCAATTTTGGGGGGTATTTCAAAGGAGGGGAACTTTTTTGCGGGTATTTCCATGGGGGGCAACTTTTTTTCACTATCTCTGCTGGGGTCAACGTTTTTAGCTCCGATATTTGTGTTCAATGACAAGAATTAATATTCATAATGAAATGTATTTATACCATATCACAGGAAATCAGAGTAGTTGTGATCAATGCATAAGGTAACTATAGTTGTATCACTTCTTGGAGTTCTTTGTCTATTGTTACATTCCTGTTTCTCCACTGGGAGATGAGTGTGCACCCTCCCTCAGCCGGACTGACTGATGTGGAGGAAGACAACAATTGAAAAACACTAGTACATTTGTCTCAGAATCAATGCAGTCTCACAAGATCATTAGTTCTTTCTCCAACATCGATGAATTAAGAGCATTTACTAAAACATTGAATGCTACAAAACGCCCCTGCTGCTCCTTATTTCATTCAGATTACCATATTTATGGAAGAGGACTCTCAGCAAAGAGAACTATACATTGAATACTTGAAGAGGTTAATAAAATGGGACATTGTGTTCCTTCTGTAGTGCCACAACATAGGTAAATCGACTCATACCAAGGTTACCACATGACACGCCAAACTTGTTGCTATGATGAGAGTTTCAGTTAATGCTTCTGTAGTCTCTATAGTTGTGAGATTCGGCTAATGCTCTATCTTGAAATCAGGGATGCAGCCCCTGCCAAACCAAGGCCGTTATAGCAACTTATAATAATCCAGCCAACTTCAACCAGTTGACATTTGTGCTTGATGCTATCACTCTTCAAGTATTTGCCTGTGTCTGTATGTAGAATCTCATAACAACACTAAGTATCGGGTCTGAGAGTTAAATAACATCACACATCAGCCTTGCTTCGAATTCCAAAAGGAATTTTTAAAAAAGTGGCAGTAGGAAAGGCTTTGTGCTGGACATTGAAACTTGTTGGCAAAACTCACATGAGGCTACTACCAGTGTGTGCCCATGTATTGTGACCACTCCGGTGGTCAGTCGTGGATGGTTGACCTCTGTTTTGCGTCCGGCTGACTTTGTCGTACTCATGCAATATATGTTACTGCCCAGTTTACCTTTGCAGGATCATTCTAGGCTCCACCCTACCCACCACCACCCTCCCCTCTGTGCAGCTAGATGTATATATCCCACTAGGGTGAGATGAGGGGGGTGTAAGGGAGCAAAAAACTGCCCTCACTTGGCTGCTGACGTTAACCTACATATGTACATTTAGGTTTGTTCTACTTGGCCGCTGACCCATTCACTTCTGTGTATCTACAGTGCTGCAGAGATATGCTGGTTTCCCGTCGTTTACGCTGCTGGGTCTTTTAGTCAGTAGCGTATCATTCAGCTGAGATCCAGTGGCGAGGGCTGGAGAGTGATGTGCCGCAGCAGGACATCTGGGATCCGAACCCTAGACCTTATAAATCAGGGAGGTGTTTTTCAGTCACGATAATCATAGGTAACTATTGTCTAAGATTGCCCAACAAACGTGCGACAGTTTGGACGACAAAAGGTGTAGCTGAGACCTTGTTGTAGAACGCCATGACAGATCGGGTGTGACACATAGGGCAGTTTGAAGTGTCCTATAGTAGTGATGATCGTAGGGTATCGTAGATGAAATTGTAGCCTAAACAGTCACAAACAACGACAAGGCTAAACATGTCGTACAGGGATAATTTGGTTTGGGTTTTTTCAGGTGCTAAAACTCATTCAAATTATAAAACTATATTCAAATAATATAAAAGTATTTTCAGGGGTGAATTCTATATGTATGGCATACCTACTTACCAAATTTCACAATTATCAAGTGGGTATTGCGATCGTGAGAAATATCTTTCTAAATCATCACGTTTTAGTTAAAAACTGGGCACTGCACCAGTTGGCTGCGTTTGCAAACCCTACTGCAGTGCTCCCCCAATCTGTAAGCATTGCCATAACTGAAAAACACCATGCCTACTTATGTGCTTCTTCAAAGATAATCGTTTAAAACGTACCGATCTCCCGTGGTTTGCTACGACTGGGTCTGTTGGACACCTGCCATCTTTTGTCGTCCAAACTGTAGTACATTCGTTGGGTGATCTTAGACTATATATGCCTACGATGGTCGTTACTGAAAAGTATCCCCCCCCCCCCCCCCCCCCACCAACTGTTCGATCGTATGTCTATAGGACACTAACGCCTCTAAACGGTCACTAGTTAGGAATGTCATGAAAAAAAACCAGATGTCAATGTATGTTTATAGGTTTGTACATATACATGTATGTGTAATCATGCCTGCATATAATCCATATAGAGTAGGACCCAGCCTATTTAGGGCACCCAATGTAATAGGAACTTTGGCTCAGATTATTCAATTCAAAATTCAATTTTGATTTAATATTTTACCCCCTTGTATATGATGGAGGCGCTTTTCAGCTGTGAACAGAGGATGTCTCATACGCAGGGTTCGACTGTATGCCTGAACGTATTTGTGACTTTGTCTCACAAAGGTTACGCACAAGGCACGGACAAAGACTGTGACTAGAAACCAGGAATGTAGAGGGGAAGTGGTGAAGGAATGAGGAGGAAGCATAGAAAACTGACTGGCCACTTTACACTCAATGAAAACAGCGGACAATGGCCGGGGTTCAAGAGGCCAGTCTGCACTGACGACCTCTAGCGACCACCGCAATAATCTCTTCTACAATCAATGAACCCTGTAGAAGAGATGGTGGACAGGATGGGGTTGGCAGAGGGTGATGGGCGAGGGTGGGCGGGAGCAGGGTGTGAAGGGTGGTGGGAGGAGGGGCAGCGAGGGCTACATCATAGCCCTAGGGTCGTAGGAACATCAATTCCCCTTCAGTACTAGGTAAGTATCTTGGGTAATTAACTATATTTCTAGTCTTTCTGGTTTGGCTAAAGATACTAGCTTATGATAGTGAGAATCTGGATGTACGTATACGAGTTTGCCACAAGAGTATTACTATTTTCACTCTTAAGGGCAATACCGTCGACCTGGCTGAAGCCTGGGTTTTTTTCGGAGCCGCGCATTCCAATTCTCTATAGAATATAGCAAAAAGGGCAATGCTGATTTTCAATTAAATCTATTCTCGCCGTAGTGCCCACTTTGATTCGGTAAAATCTTCAATGGTTCTCTTTTTATTTCACATTGGTAAGCCTTGCCATAACACTGTGGAGCTACTTCCAGAAGCTACAAAGAGCCCTGACGTGGACATTTTCACACCTTCGTTTTTCTGCATCCGCTTAAGAGTGTTAAAGAGTGTATGTTGTAACAAGTAGAAGTGGGGACTGAAGGAGCTCAGGGGTGGGGGTTGATCGGGTTTACACTTGCTAACATCCAGGACCCCAGGACGGCGAGATGGAGGAGATGAGGATGACTGGCCTCGATCCCGCACCGCGAGGCAAAGGGCAGAGTGAAATAAGAGACTGAAAGAAGGGCCTGGAGTAACCGTGAAGCCCACCACGCTTAGCCTGCATCTCAATATCTGACTGTCGCCTCCACTAAAATACCTCCGCCAAATGCCCTCTGCCAATTGCCAATTGCCCTCTGGTAAATGCGCTCTGACAAATACCCTTGCCAAATATCCTTTCACAACTCTCTTCTTTCAAATGCCCTTTGCCAAATACCCTCTGCCGAATGCCCTCTGACAACTGCCCTTTACCAAATGTAAATGGCCTCTCACCTATCGCTAAATATCCTTTGACAACTATCATCTTCCAAATGCCCTCTATCAAATGCCCTCTGACAAATGTCCTTTACCAATTGCCCTCTGAAAAATGCCCTTTGCCAAATACCCTCCGATTACTATCTTCTTCCAAATGCCCTCTGTCAAATGCCCTCTCACAACTACCCTCTACCTAATTCCCTACGATAGAAGTCCGCCACCCAACCCTGCCCCCTCGGCTCACCTAGAAATGACCTCAGTCCACATACACTAATGCCCGCCGCTGAGGCCTCTGCCCAATGCTCTTGGAGAACTGTATTCTCACAATTGCCTTCTGCAAAATGCCCTCTGACAACAATAACCGCCCACCCCCTCGGCCCACCTAGAATTGCCCTCCGCCCCCCACCCACCGCCCGCCCGCTGAGGGCCTCCATACGTCAGAGTACACAGACCCCGGCGGCGGGCAAACACGGCGCCCGATGGGTCGTCACAAGGCGGCGCTGTGCTCTGTGTACTGACGGCTCCCCCTGACGGCCGCACCCTGAAACCCGACCCCCGGGTATGCGTCCTGGGCACGCCACTACCCAGGGTAGGAGGTGGGTGCGCGCAGGAGGGGGTTGGGATAAGGGGAGGGGGGTTACTCAGTCCAACGAGTATATATGTACTCGTTGCTTAGTCTACTAAGTGGTCAGTGGCACCCACTCTCAGAAAAGATTGGGAGGGGGGGATTTTTATCAATCTAAAAGAGACTTTTTTCTAGGTTCTTATGTGCAATTTTACCCCCTTTTCTGAAAAATCAGTGACAAATCTGGTTTCACAGAACACAATTTTTTTCATGATTCCATGAACTCGCAAGTCTAATTAAAAGACTAAATATTTGTACCAGTTGAAGTACCAAATATCGATAGAAGATATCTAACAAATTGCGTTTCTATACTTACTCATGAGTTATTTGATTTGTATTCACAAATACACATTTTTCTAGAATTTCTCGGATTCCTTCCTGAAATAATACACACCAATTTCTGTATATCACGATCACTTCAAAATGGTCCCTTTTACTACAAAATCCAAACCCATCCTGTACTGATAGTCGATGGCTGCTTCCGGCGAGTGTGACGTGAGGGGTGTCCGCCAGATTTACTGTCCCCTAATAGTATGTCGGTATATATTTATAGAAACCCAGGATTGTGGTGGGGTGGGGGTGGGGTGGCATTTTGAAATCGGGGAGGGGCGGGGGTTCAACACCACCCAGTGACCAGAAACCACCCCAGGGTAAAGAGACGTCATGTCACCAGAGAAGTGGTCTCTGTCTAGTTCTCTGATGTCACAGATTTATTCGTTCACTTCGTCATGATTTGAATTCAGAGATTGAATTAGTCTTTTTATCAAGCGAAATATTTATCTGAAAACTTGGTCATAATGAAAAGATAAATGAATAAATGTGGTTAATTGACATACTGAAATACTAAGGAACTTGTATGAACCCCCTTCTTTGACTTATTTCGTTTTTTTAGGGGGGGGGGGCTGTTTTAGGAATTTTTGTTGTGCATTGGTTTTTTTATGAATCCGCCATACATCAACTGATGAATATACTTTGTCTGGTAATAAGCATTTGTGCCAGCTATTTTCTTGCTATGAATTCCACTTTGTAAATTAACTGGTTAACTGGTCTCCGCCAACTTCCTGAGATCTCCCCTAACTAGACTTTGATTATGGGCATAATTAAGAAGTAAAACTACTTTGACACATTTTGACTTCTCATAACGCCTGACAGGCCCAGGAATGAATCCCAGCAGGGAGGGGTGAGGTAGGTGGCAGGGTAGCCATAGGATGCAAGGACTGAAGCCACTGCCAGTCTATCCTCTCCCCTGTGGGTTTTCATCACAAAGCAAGGTGTCTCGTCGAGGGTCTCGGCTTTCTGATATATACTATGACCTTTATATGACTGGTGCATACATACATATATATGATTATGTATATACATACATACACACCCCATCACACACACGCACACACACACACACACACACACACACACACACACACACACACACCTACACACACACACAAATACATACATACACACATACATACATACATACACGTAGGTATAACGCATAGACGATGCTACATATATGGTCAGTATGAACAGCGTATAGCTGCAGTACGTATTGCAACGTATTGCGCAATAAAACTCATTCATAGTGCGTCATGGTAGAAATATAGAGTTTCTGTCATGGTCCGATCGTCTGCAACAGGAGCACAAGACGACGACCTCCCACCCCCACCCCCACCCCCGCAGTAAGATCGCTGAGTGTCGCGGCCGCCAGGTGGGGGTGGGATCTTATCTTATGCTCTACATTAAACATTTAAAAGCTCCATCTTCTAGTTATTCCTATAACCAGGAACATTACATATAGCTAAGTTACAATGGCATAGGCTGGGTGGGGTGGGGGTTGTGTGCTGGAAGAGGGGCGTGGAGCGTCCATGAATCCCGCTTATATAACTGCAATCCAGTATGAACGCACACAACTCTGAAACATGAAAGGAGGAGGGGGGAGGGAGATGAATGAATTCCCCAGGAACTCAACCCCCAAACTGGACACATTGACTTAATAAAACGTATTCAAATACATTATATGGTGAGCTCCATAGGACAATTTGTCTTCAACTAGATCAATTAATGTATCTTTTATTGTCCTGCAATGTTCCTATTGCCTAAAAACATTCCAGATGACCACTGCCTGCAGATAGGAGTGCAGATTGAGGTAAGTAGACGGTAGATGGTATTAAGAAGGCGGCAGACAGATGGTGACAGACAGAGGCCGGCAGGCAGAATGACCGGAATAGATTGGTAGACATTCGTTGCTGACATTGGGAGAGAGAAGATGGCACATTTAGGGAGGCAGATATTGGGTGGCCCATTGAGGGTGGCACATTGTTGGGGCATGTATAGAGTGGTATATTGAGGGTGGCATATACATATCAAGGTGATATAGAGGAAACCTACGAAAGTTTAGGGCCAGAGCTCGTATCCCATCGAGTTTGAATGGCATAGTAATTCACAAGGCGAATCCGCATGAAATACGTAGAGATTCAAACGAGATAGGAGCGAGCTCTGGCCCTATACTTTCATAGGTTTCTGAATTTATCTCCCCCTTTTTATTGACTAATGGGTTAACATTTGTGACATAATCCCCCATTGGATATTTTTTCCTAAATACCTCATGGGCGTTGGATACGAGTTCCCAATGTTAAGTCTATGAAGAAAAAATACCAGAGGGGAGATAAAGGTTGGTACATGGAGGGTGTCACATTGAGGGTGGCACATATAGGGCGGCAGGTATAGGGTGGTACAGTGAGGATGACAGACTGAAGGTAGCAGATAGCGAGTGGGATGGGCAGGCAGAGAGAGACAGAGGGAGACAGAAAGGCAGATGATAGCAGGGATATCGTAGCAGACGAAGAATATATATGTAGACATAATGTATACCATATCGTCCGACTATAACGGAGACGTAAGACAGAGACAGGGATCTAGGTGGGTGGAGGAGATGGAGCGGACACAGGTATTGGCAGCGGTTCAGCAGTTATAGGAGGACGGGAGGGGGTGGGTGCCTGGTAGTATAATACATACCGGGTTAACCGTCCTTTTCACAGCACCCTTTTCACGTAAACCTGCTCTACCCGTGCAAACACCGTGACGATATTTGTGTGGCCACAGCAAGCCCAGCCCGACTCCCAGACAAACCTCGGCAACCCTGAGCTCCCACCAAAATGGGTACACGAGGAGGACTATGTGTACACACCCGGTGTGCGTCGCCATGAAGCAACAACTCGCATACCTGCTGGTCCTGTGATTGTGTAACCTACAATCGTACGAGGGAGGGAGGTGCCCACCGCAACCGCCCAGCGCCGACTCAAAAGACTGGGGATTTCAAAATCCCTCATCCCTGGCAGGAGAACGAGTTATTTTCGTACATTGTCCTTAGCCATTGGCTTAACACAGAGTGAGTTTATTCAATGGGGCGCGGCATGAAATGTTTCTATGTAACTACATTGTATTCATTTGATCCAAATTTGTGGAAAACGATACATATTAAACGACCCTTAGTGAGAATCAATTTTGATTTAAGCAACTTGGTACGCTCCGATAATGTCTTCGATTGGGTATTAGAGATCGTTGCATGCACGGATCTTATTGCATAATTCCAAACTGACTGTCACCTAGGGCCCTTTCTACTTAATCTGTAGATCTCATTTTTAATATCTCATCTGGTTCGCCAAGAGTGGTCTCTTTCAAGATGACGTGGTTTGAGCACGGCACTGTTCGCTACAAAGTATCTATGCAGGGACTCCAACTGGGAGGTATAGAATAGAATACCAGGGAAACCAGTGTAAATATCAAAATAGGTTTCGGTGCTACATGTGAGGCATATTTGATAAGTAATAAAAACTACTGACTAGAACTCTAGAAGGGACACACCACCATGGTTTTTATCAACGTTATTATAAAAACCCTTTTCTCAGTTATATTTCATGTGTCCTTGCTCGTGTTTTTTTCATATACAGGTCTATGCTTCATGAAGGGTGACAACACACTTGTAATTTGGTTTTGCTGATAGGAATTGCATAGAAAAGGAGACTTTTTCATGGAGGAATGATTTAGAGGGTGCGTGGTGATGGGAACACAATCACGGGACACATCGTTCACACGCAAACATCTCCCGCTGTTTGCTGAAACAACCCATATTATCGCCCAACTAGGGATGCTTGTCCTGTACTTACATGGGTCGCCTAAATATAGGCTTGAGTAAGCCTAAGAGTCAGGCGGGAACATTTAGGGGCTGGTTTAGGCCGCGGTGCATGACGGGCGTTAACACGCAGAGCGATAATTGGGGCTCATCAATTCTATACAAGTAGGAAACATGCCGCCCCCGGGTAGGAGTGTATGTGTGCTGTGATCACAGCAAGCGAACAGCATGTTGAAAGCAGCTACCTTTGAACCTTGGAACCAATCACCTACTGTCATACAGCCGTATACCTACCTCCCAAGCACCATGTAAGACCCATATATATTTATACAACATTATAAAGTTATACATTTTTTCAGAGAAATCAGGGCCCGATTTACGAAAATAGGGGTGCCGATTTTTTTCAGAAAGAGTTCTTATAAAGTTACCTCGGAATCACCACATACTATCATACTTAATATACATACTTCTCAACCACCACCTCACTCCATTATGTACAACAATTTATCCTACCCCACATATAAATCTCATATAATTGTGCACATGGCATTCATTGTCTTCTGCTACAGATATCACTCAGCTCCGCTTCGTGATTCCATTCCGCAAAGACAACTGATGCCATATAAACAATCATATGAAATTTCGTGATGTTTCATGATAATATACACAATAATGACTGGTTTTGTGTACGAGTGTTTGAACTAATCTCCGAGTAGTTGACGCGTAGTAATATCCGAGCGATTAGCGAGGATATTACGTCGTCAACTACGAGGAGATTACGGCCACTCGTATACAAAACCAGTCGTTATTGTATTTATTACCTACCTACAAGATTAATAACATGTTTATTGCAATAGAAAAGTTTCTTTAAGCCATTTAGTTCCAGACACCACAGCACTGTCAAGCTTGGCAGTAATTCTGTGCAGACTTACACCAATAACATAGTTTGCCATTAACCGGCGAATTTAGCATGCAAAATGTGTTATGACACTGATTTCTGATGGTAAACGAGATAATCATGATTTATTCTAAATAATTAGCATTGAATAAACATTTAAGAAACTTATTTCGAAGTACATAATGATTCAACTTCATTACGGACAGGACTATTTTTCCGGAATCTCCTGTAGGAGATTCTGACATGCCAGAATCTCCAGTTAGCTAATTCCAGGTGCCCTATACATTTCCTATGGAGACTCCGTATTGGGTGGGTAATAAAAAGGCACACCCTCACGTACTACGTGGCAGGCAACCTCATCCTTGCCCTCACACACACTTCCACCCTCATCCTTTCAGATACATCCTCATCCAAACCTTCAGACACATCCTCACCCTGACGCTAGGATACACATAGATGTATAATACTCTCAATATGTGTAATCCTGCATAAACATAAATGGCCCAGTAGCCTACAATAGGCTGGCCCTACCTGAGCAGAATAAAGATCAACTCAAAAAAAAAGAAAACCCCTCAATCTCAGTGACATACTTCATTATCAGGTTTGCCCTCACCCTCAGACACGCCCTCGGACACATCATACAGTAGACATGAAGCCTGAAGCCAATTCATGACCTCACATGAGAGCCCATTATTACTACTCACTTGTTCGGTGCATGCATTCTGGTAGACTTCCTCAAGTCTTTGATTATGGACATTCATCATTAAACAAAATTACAATAAAGTATGTTGCAGTGTGACTGGTCCAGGAGAGGAGGGGTAAGGTATGTGGCTAACAGTGGCCGAGAACCCAGGGGCCCGTTTAATAATCTAGGATTGTAAATGAAGACCCTTTTCTGTACCATGCACGATGGTTATCATTTATGAATATCTAATTCTGTTTCGATATGACAGTATTAGCCGTCCATAAGGTCGTCTATAAGTGTTGAATAAAGTTGACCCACATCGTCCCTGGGTCTCTATGGTATACAGTAAAGGGCCTACATTTACGGTCCTAGATTATTAAACGGGCCCCAGTCTCAGCCCACTGTATGTGTGCTCTATACCAGGGAGGTGTTTCATAGACAAGGTGTTGCATAGACCTGTTGGGCTGAAACGATCACTGGTGGTCTAAGACCTATTTGGATATAAGGATGCCATACATGCGCAGGTATGATAATTCAACTACGCAATGGAAACGGTCACCAATAACAATCGTCACTACTATAAAACTCCTCCCAGGCACAGAGCTTGAAGCCAGTACAGGGCCAAGCATGTGCACATGTTACTTTTCCTCATGCACACCGGCCGGGTCCAACTTCAGCTTGTTGTGTACATGCTGGCCACTCACGCCCACCTCTACAACAGGCACAGACCTCCTCCTGTGTAATGAGCAAAGTGATCTCCGCTCTCTGATCTGGTCGCCAAGTTAAGCCGATTATCACAAACTACACCGAGAACACCAACGAAAAGAGGACCAGGCGAGCTGGGATCAGGTGCCCAGAATGGGTTCCCGGGAGCAGTTCTTATCTTTAGTTTTCAACAACACACTTCATAACTATGAGATCAATTGCTACTTCTCAAAGCTGTAAATTCATTAATCTCGTATCGTAGCGTTACAGCATCCAATGTTCTACTTCTGTTGTCAGTTAGAGCTCCATAGCACACACTGCCTAGCAAGAATTTTAATTTATATTTTTCCAATTTGTAAACTTTTTTTGAGTAATCTCGTAATGTGGTTCAGATGCCAACGTTCTCCTTCTTCTGAGAGTGAGAGTAGTATACCACACGCGTCTTAGTAAGAATTTAAATTCGTATTTTTCCAACTTGTAAATTTATCGATTTTTCTCGTAATATGTTCCAGCTTTCAGTGTTCCACATCTGCTATCAGTTCGAGTACCACACCATTTTAATTTTCTAATATTTCAATCGTAAATCTATTGAGTATGCTTCAGTTTCCAGTTTTCCCCTCTGGTAGCAGGCCCTGCACGATCTCCAAGGTTCGGTTCGGTTCGATCACATGCAAATGCTGGCATTTCCTTGAAAATATGATAGTAATTAAGGGTTATTATGCATGTATTAACATGACATAAAATACAATATCAGGTGTTAGCAGGGTATCTGCCTTTAGCTTTTTTTCAATCAGTTTCACTTGAATGGATGAATTTCTAGGCTCAGTCATGAAATGTCAAGCTATTTTTAAAGTGTGCTATCGGAAATGACTGCACATACATGTTTGTCTCGGTCCGAGCGGTTATTCAATGCGTAGCACTGCATGGGGTGCCTATTTTAATTTCTTTGATCAGTTAATCCTATTTATTTACATATTACGCATGTCAGTCTCAGAGGTCAAGCTACCACTAGAAGAAAATTAGATCATACTTAAATGCATATTTGACAAGCCGTTTTACGTTTTATTCAACCCTGGACTGTCTTCAGGCTCTATGCCTGCTATGGGCAGCCACCACACATGCAGTAAGACAGGGCCTCAGTGTGTTGTGAGTAGTAGTAAAATGAGCACATGTTAGACCCTGGACTGAAGCTCTATGTTTGCTGTAGGCCAAGAGGTCGAAGTGAGTAGCCAGCATGCTTGCAGCGAGCTGAATCCAGGCTCCGTTGTGAGTCATAATAACATACACTCATGTTAAACCTTGGACTGAGGCTCTACGTTTGTTGTAGAGGTGGATGTGAGTGGCCAGCATGCAATCAGCAAGCTGAGACCGGGCTTCGCACCACCGCTAGTAGTACATTGTAGTAACATGCGCTCATATTAGGCCGTGGACTGGCTTCAGGCTCTATGCCTGCTGTGGGGGAGCATGTGAGCATCTGGCATGTATGCGGCGACCTAAAGGGCTGGTTCCACCAACACAATGGATTTGCCATGGTATATCTTGGTTTATCCTACCCCTCATATAAATCTCCATAGACTTAACATGCTGTGACTGTATGTCATGGTTATGGCATAGAATATTTATATGCCACTGGTAGCATATGAAGTTAAAAACATGTGACAGGGTAGGATAAAATCTTAACATCACTCAATTTCATATGATTGTTTATATGCCATTCATTGTCTTCCACTACAGATATCACTCAGCTCCGCTTCGTGATATCATGCTGCGAAGACAGCTCATGTCATATAAACATTCATATGAAATTTCGTGATGTTTCATGATAATATCTTTTTATATCTTACATTATCGCGATGTGTCGTACCTCTATTGTCGCGAAACGTAGCGCGCATTGTCGTGTGTCTATGCTGGTGCTCCACCACCACGATACCTCAAGATACGATCATTCAAGACCTAGCCAGATTTTATCATTTAGCAAGACAACCAAATCATGCCTATTCTCGCTATTTCTTGCGTGTTGGTGGAATCACCACTTTAGACTGCATCCCTCCCCTGGGCCTGTCTGGCGTTTGGAGAAGTTCACAAAGTAATTGATTACTTAATTAATGTCCATATTCATGGACTTGAGCAATTCTAATTAAACCACGGCACCAGGGTACGAAAATTGTGTGGCTAAATGTGGTTGACAAAAAGACTGCTTGAATCTGAAATAAGCAACTGTCGGTGACAGAAATACTGCTTGATACGGAAATAGGTACCCGTGGGAATTAAAAATACTGCTTGATTACGAAACATATATCTGTGTGTGACTACAGATTTCTTAACTAAGAAATAGACAACTGCATGTGACAAAACATTGCTTAATTGAGATATAGGTAACTGTGGAACGCAGAAATTAGTGAAATGAACAAAATATATATGTGTGAATCTTCTTTAGTGATACAATAATAAAACTTTTAAAGAAAATTGGTTTATCTATCCTGAAAAGGGACTGGGCAATGAACTCCCTGTTTGCAATCAAATCTAGCACAATTTGCTTGGGATTAGGTAATGGGACAAGGGAGTAAAGTACATAGATTGTAGGTATATTTTAATTACTCTATAGCAATCATAGAGTTCTTGTCATGCAGCTAGGCTAAGCATATGAATATATAATAAATCATGAAGTGGCAATATGCACTAATATGTAAATCTGGCTTTCGTCCAGTTACATACAGTTACTCGAACTGACTTCATGTAACCCTAGCTAATAGTAACGCCGCTCAGCTAATTGAAATGTGTCTAGCTCTTTCGTACGGTGACTGGGTGTAATTGTATGTGCATCCTAAGACTGAATGGATTGAGTAACCCCCATTTGGCACCTGTCTCATTCAGATTTGGTTAAAGATAGGATGCATAATTATGTGTGGAAGGAATACCTAGCACTGAGGTAAATAGTTATTGTGACATGAAGTGAATACTAAAGACTAATGTACGTAAAAAAATAATTACATAAAAGGAATACTAAAGACCGAGGTACATAATTATGTGTCTCATCGAGGGAATACTAAAGACTGTGGTACATAATTTTGTGTGACATAAAAGGAATATCAAAGACTGAGGTGTGTAATTAGCAGAGACTTAGAGCGACTACTAAAGACTGATGTACATATGTATTAATTATAAATGGCATATAGGGAATACTAAAGACTGAGGTGCATAATTATGAGTGCCATAGAGGGACTACTAAAAACTGAGGTTCGCAAAATAATTTTATGAATGACAAAGAAGGAATACTATATACCGAGGTTCGTAATTCTGTCTATGATCCCGAGGCTACCTGAGATTTAAGCAGGTTCCATGAACGGCTTGACCTTAGAAAAGCTGATGTCCAGTTTACAAAACCATAGCATACAATCGCAACCTAAATACGTCCTTCTGCTCATTCGAAGGTGGACATTGTGGATATAGGTCTTGCACCTTTTCACTGAGCGCGCAGTTGACCATACATAGAAGATCAAATCCTAATATAAACACGATATTTCGCGGTGTTTTAAATTCGCGTGCAATGAACGTATACCCTAAATAGTTACCACAATAATTTACCCATTTGAAGCACAAGAATAAAATAAAGGAATATTTATCACTAACGTATCCAGGTTGAAGCACCCAGTGTTTGTTACAAGGATATAGCGCACAAACAAAACAATAAAAATATCCCTCATTGGGTTCACTCCGAGGCCTAGACTGGTCTCTCGTATGCTATAATCGGCACGCGGATCAAGTGGTCACAGGTGGGCATAGGTTGGAGGGGTCTAAATTTGGTGCAGGCCCTGGTGAGCTGGTGGTGTAGGTTCCTGAGAATAGCTCATACCTCGTCTAAAATCAAGAGACCGTGCTGTACTGTCGTCAGGTGGCACTTCTCGGCGCCTGTCAGTTGACGGGGGCAGGTGCGGGCGGGGGTGGGGGTGGGGCGGCAGGTTATAGGCAGGTGCTTAGTGCCTAGAGGTCGTGTAACTGGTCTACGAGAGACCTGGAGGAGGGGTGGGGGCATGGGCACATGGAGTTGGTTTGTTTTAATCCTTCTCAACCAGAAACCTTCAAAGGATCCCGACCTCTACACAGGCATGAAGACTTCATGGAATGGTGCCTCACGTTTTCAAGACGACCTTGTTTTGTGATTGATTCTACTATATTCATCGTGTATATGTATCAATATACGGATCTGTTATTTGGGTAAGTTTATACATACATGTACATGTACATAATGAGTGCATAGACATATAAGTTCTGGACTAGGATCTTGCTTAAAGTGTGTTGCTTACAATAAGTCATTGTACTTCGGTAAGAAAATGATATACACACATATATTCACAAAATGCTCACCGATAGGGAACATTGCTTGAGATTACGACATCATATATAATTCCAGTCATTAAATCTTATGAAATATATATTTTTAAATTCTATATTGGAAATATGATGCAAGAATCCTTTGACGAGGCAGATCTGCATGATATCAATTAGTAAACTCCTATAGTCAGTGGCCAATGTTGTACATACGTCAATCTTTGTAGACACACATGTACCTTATACAACAATTAGTCTCCTCAGTAATATCATCGGTGGTATTTTGTATATAGAAAATGCGCTACTGACAAACGTTCCTAGAAATGATCGAATAATGCCTGCATTTATTTCACAGGATCAAAAAATATTTGAAGTCAATGACATTGACGTTGAATTAATGTTGAGGCATGTGCATGACGTCTATTCACGATATTTATGAGAGTTTTAAGGTCGCTGCTGTAACATAAAGGCTGAATTAATAATTTCGCCATTTATGTGCCATATATCAATCTAATTGGCATCGATACTTTAAAATTGATATAAATGTTCTGTAGATGGCATGCTTTTCATAGAAATAACACACACTGTTTTCATCTACGAAGTGGCATGTATGTCATATCAATCACAGTCTTGTCAGTGTATACGCCTTGTAATAAAGGTCACATAAGATATTACATCTATGTATATATGATATGACATATAAGTCGTACGTAATTTGACGAACAGATCATTTATCTCACCCTTGGTACAAGTTTGGATTAACATTAGAAAAAAATTCTCAACGATCACACCTGTAAAGGGACAATACTCTCCCACGGCCATGGCAGAGTGAATCTGAGATGACGTCGTATGGATTTGCTAAGTTATCTTAATTATTTTGGTTTTCTGATGCTATTTAATGTCATTGAAAGGGGTAAGATAAATCCAGAACCACACTGGAATCATTAAAGGCACAATACTCCACTCGTTTGGATGCGCCATAATCGTCACTCGGCTTTGCCCCGATAATGATTATGGTGCATCCAAACTTGTGGAGTATTGAGGTTTTATATGATTCTCGATCCAGTTCTATATAAATATTATTTGACATATAGGATATTTACAACTTGATATATGTAAGTCATACATAATTTGACATATAGGTCATAGTTCGATTTAGAGGTCACAGATAATTTGACATATAGGCCATAGTTTGACATATATGTCATATATAATTTGAAATAGCCTATATATATGTCATTTATAATCTAAACATTTTGTGTCATATTTGTATAAATTGTTTCTATCTTTGCTCGAGTTGATACTGGGGGAGGGTGCACATCCATTTCTCAATAGAGAAATTGGAGTGTGACAACATTTATGTCCTATCGTTTGCATGAAAATTACTTACAAATGACATACGTGTCCCACAATAAGCTACAACAACATTAAAAACAATGCATAAATATGTCTAAATAATCTAGAGATTCTGCGGCATACATGTACATATATATGTGTGTTTGTCCTTGCAATCATAAAAAAGAATACCAACAAATAACGTTTGCGTTAAATACCCAGTAAAACGGCATACATACGAATAGATGTAATTCAACTGTGAGAGTGTGTAAATTATATGCAAATCTATGTATTGACATAAAATCTCGTTAATGAAATATTGCTCTAATACATGGCAAACATGTATTACAGGTATAAGTGATGTTAAATATTCTGGAAATGATAAATGCCATATAAATGTCATTTTAAAAAATCGTGTAAAAAATGTCTTTTAAATGTCTTGCACATAATATAACGTCCTATAATGTGTAACAGATCCGGTAAATGGCATACGAGGCACGTAAGGGCGTATCATATATGGGTCTTAAACAGACCATGGCCGCCACACACAGTAGAATAGATCGAGGTAATTACGGGTAAGTGTGCTTGGAGGTGTGGATGTGGGGAGAGAGGCTGCATGGAAGCTGGGGATCTGGGACGTGTCCTAAAAAACGTCTCGTCGTGAACTGTGCCCCTTTCCCCTCATCCAATCCCCTCACTGCCTTACATACTGATCACCAGAGCGACATCCACCACCACCCCCTACACCCCCCACCCATGGCGTAATACCCCCTCCCACGACCTGACGGCCGCCCAGCACGCTAACCTGGATCTAGTGTGGCGTGCTAGGCTGGAGGAGGTGGGGAGGGTCGGCGTGTGTATGCAGGGGCATAGCTCAAACAATTAAAAATAAATAATTTCAAAAAAAAGGGGGAAAAAAAGAAGAAACCAGGGGCGAAATGGATAAATCGTAGATCCAGTGAATCTGACAGGAAAAATACCATGGATAGAGTAATAGACTAATTTCTTTTTAAAAGATGGTTCCTTGTAGCAATACTTGCGGGGAGATACAATGTTACGGTCGCAGTGCGGGGTTTCACTTCGGAATAACAAAATATAGATCTATTGAGAATTGATATGTTGTCATATTTGCTGTCACTGCGGACTGTAGTGTTGTTAATTACCTCCCAAACCGTGCTGAACTAGAGGGACTGCCTCCTGATGGTAGAGGGCGCCATACTGGAGAACTCGACCCGAAACCAACTCGACCCGTAGTTGTCAGGCCTGGACCCGTTTTGGAGAGGTAGATTGGAGAACTCGACCCGTTTCAGATACTTATGAATAAGGCACTATCATATAGAAAGAAAGGTCTGACTAGTTAGAATTTAGACAAATAAATCATCGGATATAGAACAGTCCTGTTATGTTTAGGGATAGGGTTAAAGTAAGGGATAGGGTTAGGGAAAGGGTTAGTGTTAGGGTTAGGGTTAGGGTTAGGGTTAGGGATAGGGTTAAGGACAGGGTTAGGGAAAGGGTCAGGGTTGGGGTTAGGGGAATTGATTTCTGTTTGTTACTACTTTGTTTTCCTCCCCAGAGAAGACCAAATTTGAAGCCAAGATAACATACTCGCTACTCAGTATGATTACAAATACATCAGTAACAGACCTAAGACTGACTTTAAATTTTGTTGTTCCCTATTTGTTTTGCGATTTTTATTAAAAAAAGGGGAGGGGCTTGATAATAAGATAAATGAATTATGTTCCTTCACTAATGGATATTTGAGTTTTCATGACTCTGATTTACAAAAAACGTATATAGGTTAAATAATCTACAATTAAAAAAGGGAGGGGGTGGTAAACCATTAAACTAAAAGACCCCAAAATTTCCAAAACGAATGAGAATTTCAAGATTGGACAAATGCCCTTCCAAAGCTTTCAACCATAGCTCTATGTAAAGCACATCATGTTATTTAAAGGCATGTCCTACACGTCACAGTGACGCCACCTGGTAAATTTTCAATACTGACATCTAATTCAAACTGGCTCCTTGTAATATATTCTATTAGGCTATCGTATGAATGAAACAATCTGTTGTCATGTTTATCCCAATCAAATAGGTAAAATAGGCCCGTTTACATTTACCTGGTTTATATGGAAATAGGAAATGTACTGAAATATATGGTTTTCTTCAATTCTTTCAAAACAAGATCGATGACCCATATTTTTCAAAACCTAGATGTGCAGTACTACACAATTTCACTATTGTGTGAATGTTTGAAGAAAATGCCATGGGTTTTAATGTGTGAACCCCAACCTTTAAGAATGTATACATGTTCTATTATAATATTACCATAATCATAATCTCTAAGTCATCTAAGTCGATCCATGATTATAATATGTAGGTTAAAAACTAGCACGACGACCCTCACTTTTTAAGTTAGATATGTTCTGCAATACTTTGGGCTCATTATAATCAACTTTCAGGAAAATGACATGGGTTTTGATTGTCCGATATGCCTTTAAATAATATAGATTGTTCTGTGGTTGGGTTTTACCCTAATTAGCTAATATCCTTCCTAATTGAATTAATAAGGGCATTGCTTCCATATCAATTAAGGAAGTGCGACTGATTCTGACAATCAGGGCTTAAGTGACATTCACACCGGGGGATCCATGCACCTAACAGGGTTCAAAATCTAATGAGATTCTGTTACTTTTTAGGGGTAAGTGTAACAATCAATTGCAGGGGAAAAACTAGTCTTGCTCAAGTCTTTGATTATGAACATTCATTAAATGATTAGACACAATAAGAATAAAGTTCATTAAAGTATGTATCCTTCTCTGATTGGCCCATGAAACCTGTATCCCAACGAGCAGGGCAGCCATATGATGCAGGGACTGGAGCCAGTCTAGGCAAAAACATGTCTTAGAGAAATGGAACCCTGCAATTTAGATGAAGAGATTGTGTTCAAGTACAGAATCTCAGCAGGATTTCTCTCAGAAATACACCCTGGGAGTTACATGAATCCCGCTTTACCCTTCACCCTTCAGTTTGAAGTGTATCCAAAAGCACATAGTCTATATTAGGCGGTGATAGTCGGTGCACACAGGCCGAGTACGGTCTGCATGAGTCCACCCTCATATCACCTAGTCTCACCCCTCCTGTTGACCCCCACCCTCACCCCTCAGCTGGCCCCGCCCCCCACAATTTGGCGCCATTTCGTGGAAGTCCCCGCGCGCCCGTTGACTATGGCCGGGCCGGAAGTGAGCACGTGACGTCACGCTTTCGTGGATGCCGCGAAATGTGGCCTTTTGCACACAGTTGTGAAGGGAGGCGCCAAGTGACAGCCACCACTGGCCCCGCACGGGACACTCAGCCCTCTAACCAGCCCTAAACGGGACTTCTAAACGCAGATCGGGTGAAAGTACACACCCAGAGGACCCAGTTTACGCGGGAGTGTGGTTGAGGCGAGTTTGAAGAGTTGTCGTGGAGTTGGGGACACATTGAGGACGGATTTGCTAGCGTGGTGACAGAACTCAGGCCGACTTGGCGAGTAAAGGTATTTAGGTCACACATATCAGGAATATAGGCCATGTGGACTGCGAGGTCCTAGTCAGCCGCACGGTCACAGAACTCGAGTGTCAAACTCATTCATAGTCTTCATGGCCAGACTGAAGTTGTGTTGGCAGGTGAGTAAGGCTTATTTTACAGCACATTGATACATCATACTAGCTTGTCATGTCTTTATATGGTAGCTTCGTGGATTTAGAAAACCTAGGCTGACAACTGTCGTTACGCCTAGAACTACTAGAAGCGGGAGGCGAGGGCCTAAGGCTACGGTCTCCCGTGGAGAACTAGTTCAGTCTGTCTCCATGCCGTTCTCACTGTCACAGGGAGAGGGGCCCTCACCCGACCGTCCCCAGCCCAGCCAACTTGTTCACTTGTGTTGTGAGGATGAAAATCGGGTCATGCAAATCAGTCAGCGTTCCCAAACCCAGTGAGTGAGGAATCTATACCGTATACCGTATGTACGCAGTGGGGGCTGATCGCAAGGTGGTTGTGTGTGCCATGTGGAGTGGGTCTGTTGAGGGGGTGAGGGGGGAGGGGGGCGCATATACATATATGGAGGGTGGGTGGGCTGATCATCTAGGGCAGAGCGGCCAGTGTTTATATGTTTACTGAAGGGCACTGTCAGTTTAGGGTGGCTGTGTTTGAATGCACTCCGCTATGACAGTTCATGATGTGACTGAGCTTGCTTCTCGGTATTTGCAGGGGCCACCACGACCGGGACTGGCGACGGCAGCAGTGGGTACGGAGGATGGTAAGTGGGGGTAGACTTCACCCGCGTATCTGCCGCTAGAACCGGGAAGAGCCCGGAAAGACTCAGGACATCACACCACCCACCTGCCCCAGGGTGGACAGAACTAAATCACCATGAGGGACATGCACCGAGAACGACTGACCCATCTCCTGGCCAACGCCATCCTAGAACTGTGGAAAAAGGAGACGGGCAGTCTATCGTCGGTGGTCATAGAGGGCACGATATGTATCACGTCGAGCACGGGGAAGACTACGGTGCTACAGGTGGCGGATAGGTTTACAGGGAGCATCCCTGAGGCGGAGGACGATACGGAGCATTCGTTCTCGCCGCCGGACGGAGGGAGAGGACGGTACCACCATCAACACCAGCACAACATGATGCGTAGTCTCAGCGTGCCCCACTGCTACAGTGACCACACGGCGCCACCTCGTGTCGACTGCCACAACCAGGCCGCAATGGCCGCCTTCCTGGACAACCTCTCCCCTGCCTCTCTCGTGTCCCCGGGAACTGAACACTCCAGGTGCAGCCAGGAGAGGCGATCGCCGTCTTCCCTGCCTCTTCCTGGGAGGGAAGTGAATAATAATCACAGTGAAAATGCCATGGATGTGAGCTCGAGTAGCATCAAGGAGGAGGCCTCAGAGTCCAGCTCCGATACGGTAAACGGCGAGAGGAATGTGACTTCCGGTACAGAGGCACCCACGGGTAGTATCTGCGCCGGAACTGGGTACTACACATGCACGCCGCAGGAGTTGAATAATAATACAATTGACCCGAAATATTCGCTCAAGTTTCACAAGGGACGCTCACCGCAGTGCTCCCCTGACCGTAACAAGAGGCGGCGTTCGCGGGAACGCTCGCCGCTAGGGGACGAGGAGACCGGAAGTGGTGAACGCAAGCGTATGAGCTTGGAGTCTCTGCACGTGAGGAAGTCCCCGTCACCTGGGAGCGAAGCTAGGATGGGGCACAGCCAGCCCCTGCCTCCGACCTCCGAGAGGGAGGTCTTCCGGGGAGTGGATTCCTCCCGGCATCATCAGCGCCACTCCTCCGAGTCCGACGCCATGGACTTAACCCGAAAGTGTGTCGATGACCTGGCGCTGTCCCCTCCACATAGCTACACTGCGCAGGTGCGCGATATCATCCGCCAGAGGGTGCTGGCGGCACAGATGAAGGTAACAGGAAGTACCCATCCCGACCAAGAGATAGGCTTCAGGATGGCCGAGCACCAGCACCTACAGGAAGGGGGCAAGTACACCCCGAAGGTGCTTGAATCGCTCGGGCTTCACCGGAGTGATGGAGAGGAGGGTGATGTGTACGCAGATCACCCACAGGACCTGCGGCCACCCTCCAGGGATGAAAACCGCCGAGAACGGACGCCACCGGAAGTAGGGGGCCATATACTTCCGGCGGCTGCCTCGTCGACGCCCGATGAGCCGCTGAAGGTGGTGGTGAGCCGGAAGAATTCGCACGCGACGCCGCACCCGCTGCTGCTGGGGTCGGTTTCGCCCATCCTCGTGCCCGCGTCGTCGGCGCCGCACCTCAACGCTTCCCACAGCCCGCTCCCGAGTCCCGGAAGCGGAAGTAGTAGCGCCAGTAGCACGAGCAGCACCAACGGCCACCTGCACAGCATTCTGCAGCAGCACCGCCTCTACCTGCCGCTATCCACAGTGCAGCGCGGCGGAGTGGCACATTCCTCCGGCCCCAACAGCGCGCCGCCGCTCTTCACACATCCGGGCTTCTCGCCGCTCACCCTGCCGCCAGGTGGCAGTGCGGGCGCGCGCGACGCGTCGCCATCGCCGACCGACCTGAGTCTGGACTCGTCCGGCGACAGCGAAAAGGAGGTGGGTCCGAACGGCGAGCAGCGCGTCTACAAGTGTGAGTTCTGCACCAAAACGTTCCTGTTTAAGAGTAAGTACCACGAGCACTTGCCCGTGCACACCAACGCGCGCCCCTTCCAATGCCACCTGTGTTCACGCACCTACAAGTACAAGTACGACCTGCGGGTGCATCTGAGGACGCACATGGGCATCCCCACCAAGTCTACTGTGTGTCCCTTCTGTAACGAGAAGTTTGACACCAACAAGAGGCTCCGTGTGCACATCAAGGACGCGCACAAGGACAAGCAGAAGATCACGGAGGAGGAGCCCCCGCAGCCTCCCCGCGATGCCATCCCACCCACCCTATAATCCAATTCTATAATCCACCTGTACCCTCTCTCTGTTATTACCTCTACCTTTATTAATTGTTTCTCTATGTTTTGATTTATGGATGAATACTCTTGTGTATTTCTCAGTTGCATTAATACTTATATTGGTGATTGCCTGACGGTTCACTGTTTCCAAATCGTCATTTGGGCAGCTTTTTTTTTTTTTCTTTTTTTTTTAAATCAAACCAATATTGCCAGATGAATTTTTAAATTCACATTTGGTTCATTTTGTTATGGTTGATATAATCAGGATTTTGGGTACTGCTGTTACAGGATGTCAAAGCACAAAAATCCGACCTTGGCAATTAGGGCATCTCGTTTATGAAGCTCAGTTCAAGTATTAAGCCATGTACATATATTGAGTTTAAAATATGTACTAAGCCCACTTCATTTAGAAAATTCAGAAAACATTCGTAAGATTTCTATTTCTGTGTCAGAGTTTGCAAGGTTCAAACAAAGATCTATGTGTTTAAAGGATGGTATATTATTACCATGATACTGTTATTTTGAATGTATGTGGTATCTATGTATCTATATATCACACAACTGGGTCAACAATTGTACAACTTCTGAACACTTTCCAGGTAAACACACTCTTCATGCAGAGTGTTGGTTGAGGATGACTTGTACACAGCCTTTAGTTCAGTGGCATCTTATGGGACATTGAAGACAAATAGTTATCTTCTACAAACTTTAACCCCAAACGATAGGCAGCCAGATTTATATGACTCAAGTATTCATTGATACTGCAAAAATAAAATAGTCCTCCCTGAAATATCTACCTCATACCCAATCAACTCGTATAGGATATCCATTAGTAGCATGGTCGTTGGACCCAATTAAATCAGAAATATAGGACTACATGTAACAGAAATAGATAAAATTGAGTACCAGTGAGTATGAAATGGATGTTATTAGGCTGGGTGGTTGCCAGGTGTTTTTGTTGTTACTAAGAGAGACTAGAGCGGAAGTTGTGGTAGCGTGCTACGTATTTTGCGCATGACACCTGCGACTGAGGTTGACATTTGAACCCCCCCCCCTCTGGCCTCCCACAGATATACACGGTCAGTTATGGGAGGGTCACCAATTCATACCTCCTTATATTATCTCGTATATTCAGTTAATTGACCTCAACCGTGGGATCTATAAGAAATAACTTCTTCTATGGTCAAGTTCGGACATAGCTATATAACAGCTTTTTGAATAACCATGTCTATATCGCCATGCCAGACGGTGTTACTTTGCATAATGATTAAAAAATATTATCCAGAATATAAAAAGGATAACCGGTGGAATCAGATATACGCAGAATGTCTAGAATTAACACAAATTGTATTACAATAATAACATCCATATTATGATGCTTTAGCCAGAAGGGGTGAAGGAGCATCCTTGTTATTGACGATGAGGTGTAGACTGAGGTGTGTAGTGGTGGGTGGAGCACTCAAGTATCTCACTGACACGTTACTCTGGTTTAACCACTCACCGTGAAGAAGAAGTGACATGGATCTAACACCAATGTCTTATTGAGGTCATCTATGGTATTTTCCCTCAGGGAGTTTGGACACTTTAATCACGCGGTCATTCTAGTTTTATATGTTAAATGTCGTAACGGGTTTGTGTGCTAGCCTAAACAGAACAAGGCGATGTATCAGTGCCTTCAATATGGGCCGTGCTTGTCTGAACATTGTAGTACGAGGCAAACAAAGCCTGTATACAGGATTATAAAACTGTTCATGGTTTTGGAGTGACTTGAGGTGTGTTTGAGTTATGATGATTTTTTTTATGAGGACAGCCTACAGCAGGTGTGTAACCTCTCTGGTTGGCAACCTGTTAACGTCTATATATAGCATGTACCTGAAACTACGTACGTTTTTTTGTGTTCTATATTTTGTTTGTATATGATCCATATGGTGCTAGTTATGGGAATGTATCAGAATAACTCTAGGACGCATCATTGACACATTATGTTAGTGTTTTCTCACTGAGACTCTTGTAAAACCCGGTAAACTGTGCACACATTATAAACGTGTATAACAGAGTATGACACTGTGTATCTGCTAACAACCTCTCAGTATGGTTCACTTAGTATAAGAATGTCTCATGCCAACTCCCACAACGAATGTTGGGAAGTTTGCGTTAGACCCGGAAGAATAGAATCCAGTGTTAAGACACCAGAGGTTGTCTTGTATTAACTGTATGAGGTTTGAGTAACCCTCCCAGCCTTTGTGACTATAACCAGCAAACGGCGGGCAATTAATGGGCATTTATTGTTGGTGAATATGAACAATTGTACCACCTTATCTACATGTACCAGTGAGAACGAAAGAGAGAGAATGTGTGTGTGTGTGTGTGTGTTACCACCCATTGTGTGTCTGTGAAGGTGCTTCACTGTGGTAGTTGATACTAAAGATGGCATGCTTAAGCTTGAGGAAATGAGGGATTTATATATATTCCTGTTTTGTGCTTAAATCCGAAGCAGTTGTGATGTTTCTCCCCAGGTTAACCACGTTGAGCAAGCCTTGGCTCAAAAATGTACTTTGTTTTCTAGTTTGATAAGATGTTACTGATGACAATGAAAGAGGGCTTAAATGAGCAATTGCATGTATGATATAAGGTCAGTTAAAGGTCACACTGATAGAGAAAGACTTAAGTAGTAGAGATAGTAGAATTTTAAATTTCTTTATGTTGAGGTTCACTGAATGCCCGCTAAACCAGTCCACCATGTGGCAACACGTGTGAGTTGCACCTGGTTAGACTGGGTTGTGATATTTTTACCATTTCTGATGCATGATGGGACATTACCGGACGCCATTTTGTTGAGAAATGATGGCGTTTAGAGATTGTCTCCATTATTGGTAGAGGTTAGATAGAGCAGTTGTAGTTTAATGTAAATGAATAGATCAGATTTTGTACATGTTTTGATATCGTAGAAAGGATTGTTGATACTAACAAGGGAATCATTACAGATAAATTCTGCCTTTCGTCATGAGGTCCGTGTACAGGTACACACTGCTTGTTTGCAGTCGTAGGTCACACTTGTTAACAGGATTATAATTCTGATTGTATATATGATTTCTGTACTTCCTGATACGCTATGAACCTCTCCGTCTGTTAGGCCATAGGTTCTTGGTGTACTTCTTTTCATCCACCGCCAATGTGATATATATTTGCGTCTTCCATGTATCCTTTGAATCGAAAGTTGAGTCATTTTGATGCTCATACGAACTAGCTCAATTCCTCTTCTGCTTATAAAACGTGATCCA
Source organism: Alentia gelatinosa (assembly GCA_950022655.1). Lineage (NCBI taxonomy): Eukaryota > Metazoa > Annelida > Polychaeta > Phyllodocida > Polynoidae > Alentia > Alentia gelatinosa. The sequence continues at coordinate 18,818,112 of OX465583.1, read as the reverse complement.
AGCCTCTAGAATTTTTGAGGCCATATAAATGAAAACTCTTGCTGAAAGCCTTAATTACGAATTTCATTGAGGCATTGTACGAGTCCTGAATATCAGATAACTCAAGTGACTATCAGCTCTGGAACTTAGGTCAATGAAGTCTCACCCATTCTCATATGGTTTGATAAGATTTATAAACGAAATTTTGTAGTTCTATATAGCACTATTCACAGTTTGAAAGTCTTATATAGTTTCTGTGAATGCATCCATTCCTTCGATTGCTTAGTGAACTGACGTCTAGGTTTTTATCTCAGCTGTAAAGCTTCAGTTGGAGCAACTTTTACAGACTGTATTTTTATCTGGTTTTATGCATTCCTGGTTTTTGCTGTGTCAGGTTCCTACCGGAAAGCGGTGTTTGTTGTTCCAAGCTCCACTGTTAAAGACTAGATTTTTAGTCGTTTGTTTTCATATTTCATCCCCGACGGTTTCCCCTCCTATTGTCAACAGAGTCTAGATCAGGATGCCAGAAAGTTTCCATGATTTACGAGTTGCTCAATTCTTATGTAGGCCCTGAGAGTGTAAACCCAGTTATAGAACAGGGAATTTGTTAACATCTCGTTAGATATCGTTTAAGTCCTACTGTTGTTTTATATGCACACAAATTGACACTTGGCGTAGTGAACGGGAATTTACGTCACAGTCCACAGAAGCATTCCACGAAAGCTGCCGACGAAGCCCCAGCTCTCGACTCGTGACATGTTTTTACTCCCGCTACAAAAAAAAATGAAAACAAAAACATATCAGCGGTAATTCATTCCATTTGAGGGTCACCATGGGGACCGTAGCCTGGATATGGTAGAAGTAATTCCTACCAAGGGCAACTGATGTTAGTTTGCCCAGCCCCCTCCCCCCTTTTCCGATACCCGCTCTCCTAGCAGAAGTCGGGTTTGGCAACTTCACCGATAGCAACTCTCTCAGAAGAGATCAATTTTGATGCCATATCCCCGCCAAACACTCTCCGAACATAATCTAGACTTGACGACTTCCTCTCTGATCCACTCTTCTAGCAGAGATTGGTTTTGATGGCTTGCCCTCTTCACTCACTCTCCCGTCAGAGGTTGGGTTTGATGCCTTAATCCAGCCATCCACTCTCGCACCAGAGGTTAGTTTGACGCCTTCCCCGATATTTGCTCTTCTAGCAGAGCATTCCCTAGACATCCTCTCTCCCATCAAAAGTCCAGTATGACATCTTCATCCACTCTCCAATCAGATGTAAGGTGTCACACCTTCTCTCCCATCTACTGGCCCAGATTGGGTTGGACGCTTTCCCCATACATCAACTCTCCGAGCAGAGTTTGGGTTTGACGAAGTCCCCTGCCCCTGACATTCACTCTCCCTGCAGAAATTATACATGTATTTGACATCCACTCTCCCAGCAGAAGTGTTTAATGTTCACTCTCCCAGTAGAGTTCGGGTTTTAACGGATGGCGGAACTTGAGGTCAGTGACTGGAAAGCAGGCACTTTTCGACAGCGCAACGCGACACTCGACAAGAGCGGGTCGACAAAAATGGTCAGGAAACAAATGTCACAAACTGGCGTATGTGTGTGTGTGTGTATGAGAGTGTGTGAGTCACGACTTGCAGTGGTGTAAACTTCCTGGAGCCGCCGCCACCAGTGCTCACATCTGCCACCGGCAAAAGACCTGTGTTTGGGATTTCCCGTCCTCCTCTTTTTGTCAGCGCTATACTCAGGAGAGGAACAGAAAAAAACACCGCTGTAAGTTCATGGGAGGGGGTCGGGAATGGGAGAGGGGGGAGTGAGTGTCAGGTGGGGAGTAGGGAACCTTATAAGGATACACCACCCTCTACCCACCCCTCCATACTTCCTCCATGCCACTGCCCGCTACCACATGGCAAAGTGGCCGTTATGTTTTTAAACAAGAGAAGGAAAAAGGGGTAAAATGGATTCCAATGCGAGTCAAACGGAAGCTGGGCGCTAAACGTTGCGGCCCGAGTTCTAGGTTAGTCAGTGGCAGAGAGAGATGAGCTTGTACTTTGAACCGCACGCACTAACTAGTCCCGCAGCGGTTGTGGTTGGCGAGCGGTGTACGCTATGGATGGCCGGGTGGGGGGGGGGGGGGGGAGCGGCGGCCCGTGTCTACTAGGCCTGACCTACATATGGAGATGGAGGGTGGGGGGACAATCCCCTCCCCCCATCTTACCGCCCCTCCCCCGCCCCCGAAAGCCGAAAGCCCTCAGTCCGCCCTCCCGCCACACATACCACCATGCCCCACTCGTCGCCCGCAGAGCCGTCATTGCCCTCCACCGCCCGCCCGCCGCCGCGGTCGGTGGCCGGGAGGCGGGTTGGCAAGGCGCGAGGCCTGGTTCTCGGAGGTTGGCAGATTAGCTCACCGAGAGGTCAAGGCCCTTTGGATCCCTGCCTTGTATGTGCCGGATCTCAACCAGTGTAGAGGGTCAGTATAGAGGGCGGGTTGTGGATCAGTGCAGAGGGTCGGTCAGTAGAGAGGGCGGGTCGGGTACCAGTGTAGAGGGTCAGTATGAAGGGCAGGTTAGGGGCTAGGGTAGAAGGTCAATATAGAGGGTCGGTCGGAGACCAGTTTATTAGGCAGGTCAAGAGTTAAAGACAACCAGTAAAGTGGGGAAACTCACTGAAAGCTTAACCTGTGAATTATTAAGAACCCCTAGACCGGCAGGTACTTGCCCTCTTGCCGTTAGCCGAAAGGGGCGTATTTTCGAGTTCATGAGAGAGTAGCAATTCACAGATAAAGTCCCTGATCTATTCCCTTTATCATACACCTTGAAATATTTCAAATTCTTAAGGATTAAATCACTATTGGAAGTCTTATTTGGGCATGCGGACATGGTCTGTATCACATTGTACGGCACAGTAGTTCGTACACGATATAGGGAGCAGAGGTCAGTAATTATAAGAACATCATGCACAGGTGTATAATGAAGAGGGCACATCAGGGACCAGTATAAAGAGTAGGTCGAGGACTAGTATCGAGGGCCAGTCAAGGGACTAGTATAGAAGACCAATAAAGGGTGAAGGTCGGAGATCAGTGGTGGGTACCGATGGGAGACCAGTGTAGAGGGCATATCAAATACCAGTATAGAGGGTGGATTGGGGACCATTTGGAGAAATTATCGTGGACGAGTTAAGAGGATGGGTCTGGGACCAGTATAAGGAGTTCGTCTTGGACGGATGAGAGACCAGTGTAGAGGACAAAATGGAGGGTGGATAACGTACCAGTATTGAGTGTATAGGGTAGCTTGGGTACCAGTATATAGGTGGCTAGGGGACTAGTAAAGTGGGTAGATATGGTTCCCAGCTCCCGGTCCGCCCTTCTCGTTGTCAACCTCCATGTTCCAGTTTCTGCCGTGCTGCGGTCTGCTGCGGACAGTGTGAAGGTAGTCAGTTTGGGGTGTGGGTTTTGATGACCCAGATAGAGTGCATTGACACCAAGTACAGAATTGATTACTCTGGGGTACAGATGATAATCGTCGTCTTCGTAAAAGGCCAGATTCTATTTCATTCAGGCACAGATTAAAAAGATCTACCTATATGTATGGCGCACAGTACAACATACGCACATACATTCAGTACACGGTGTCCCTGTTGGGGACAGACTACGCACATGATGTTCGTGATGTCGATGAGTATAGAGAAAACTGTTGGTGTTAACGTGTGTGTAGAGTCATCTCTAGACTTGCTCAACTTTTTGATTATGGACATAATCAAGAAATAAAATTACTTTGCAATATCTGGACTTCCCCTAACACCAGTCTCTGCCATAGACTGCACCCCGCTCAGCCGACCGCTCCGCTATTACGGCCATTCAGACGTTGACTGGTAAAATGGTCGGCTCTCTTATCCGACCAACTTGATCTGGAGCGACAGGTGGTAGTCTTAGCGAGAGACAAGAATACTCTACTTATTGTGGGTTAATCTCGGGCATGGGATTTCCCGGAATTCCAGACCTTTTTACTTCCTGTGGGTCATTCTGGCGATGAATGAGAAAATAAGTTGTCAGAGGGCCATATAAGGTCTCAGCTGAGACCCAAAATTCATTTTAATGAATTGTCAGAAACATTAGAATAGATTTCTATTATAATATCTCTGAAATAGCTGGAAATGCAGGCCCCCGAACCCCCGGCAGTCTCTTGTTTTGTTTAGATTTTGTTGTTATTTCCAAATTCCATACCAGATATTTGTGTATATTTCATATCATACTATACGAGATAACGAGGTCGTACAATGCGGCAGATATCTCGCGAGACGTGGCCCTGTTGGTCGCCGTCCACTCAACAAGTGCCAAGTTCACTCTATGTAGGTCGCCGATGGTCGCGGGGAGGCGGGGCGGGGCGGGGGGGGGGGGGGGGGGCTCCTCCTGCGGGGTTCCAGGAACTGCGTCCTGACAGAGGGGGGAGGGCGGTGTCCGCTTACTACCAGGCACCCCTCACACCCCCCTCCCCCACCTCCCCAACCCGGGACAGGATAGGGCGGAGTTCTAACCATATATATCCTATAGGCTAATACAGAGGGTATTTTACACTAGGTGACGTGGCGGTCGGGATGTGATGATTTCTGGGCACTTCAGGGAGTGTTGTGGATACATCATGAACAACAATCTGGACACTTGTTAAACTGGACGGATCAATGTCTGGGGACGAGGTTAGCAGTGGTGATGGGTGCCTGGATGGGAAGGCCCGAGAGGAGGGGGTGGTTGGAATGTGTGCCTTGGGGTTTGAGGTTTTATTCCTGGTATAAATACCATATCTCTCCCTGTTTAACAAATGCCTCAAAGCCACGACTCTCACGATTCCATCTCGCCGAGAGAAAAATTACCCTGACTTTTGATTGTGATTTAGATCAGTTTTAAAAAGCCCTTTATAATCAGTATTTGCCTGAGTGGTGTGAAACATTAGGACAGACTGTGGGGCAGTGGGGTGTGATACATGGAATATGCGGGTGCAGGGTGTGGATGTTATAGGGGGCACCTGTTAGTCGTTACGAGCCCCCAGGAATCCGGAGCTGGGGTAATCGGACACCCCTTCTCTCTACCACCACCCCTCGATCCCCGCACGCTGCCCCTCTCCACCCCACCACAACTCCAACCCGACCTCCGAGTGGCCGATCCTGCCTGGCAAAAACCATCACAGAAATGTGTCACGTGATCGGGTCATGACGTCACGTCACGTAATGTCATGGCATGTCACCATGACAACGGGACCCGTTCGTCGCTGTCAGGTCCCACCCCTGTGCGGCTTCAGGGTGAACCATGCCTTAGATCGTCGATACTGCCAGGATAAATTCCACAACATGGAGTGACGTAATAACGTCATGTTACTGACATCATGTGAGACGCTGCCTGACGTACAGGTTGTTGGTCGGCACGGACACGTGATCAATTCTCGGCCTATCCAGCCTATCCAGCCCACTAGCCTATCCGTCTAGTTTGTATCAAAGATACAAGGGTAGTTTGGGTAGAGTTTAATTTTGATATCTTTGCATATATGCTAGGCCCAGGTCCGAGTAGGCCTAGGATATAGCCTTGTTCCATATAGCCGGCCTAAACTTAGGCCTGCATGGTAAGTGGGTCAGGCGAGACGGCGTTATCCAGGATTGTGATATCAGACATCTATCTGTACGACATGTCGTCTAGATCACAATATTTGTTCTCAGATAAGGGAACCCCACACACAAACTCTCACACACACATCATTATTATGTTGGCCAAGTTCCAAAGTTCCAGGAAAACCAACTCAAAGTGCTTCCAGGAATCGTTACCATGTAGCAAACTGTGCAGTGTTTTATAATCATGAGGCAGAATTCACTCTGTACTTGGGGTGTCAGTGTCATCATTCTAGCTCCCAGATTTATAAGTGCCTTGAGTTCTGTGCAAAATCACTTGTTAAAAGGTGGATGCCGTGGAATTGGATATATATCTGCAGTAAAACAATGTGATATCCCCTCAAGAGCCTATTTACACTTGAATTTTCATGCATTTTCACCATATGTGCCTTTCCCACTGATAATAGCTAGGAAACAAGCAAATAGATGATAGAATCGCCTTAGGGGAATGTTTATTGAAACATAAACTGGAGTCATGGTAATCTTAAATGAGCTGAACGGCGAAAACAGGTCGACCTACATGTTTACATGTAGTACTTGTGGTTCTTCTGGTGCTGACGTGAATCGATGTGTCAATCTGAAAAAAAGACAAACAACCACTGAACTTATCACAGTATTAAACTCACAGAAGTCACTAAATAGACCACCTTGTTACTGTCTGAAGCTCCTGTCTAGAATCGGTCATCTGTAAATACTTACTCATAAATCCATGTTTACTAAGAACTCAGTATTAAAAATGTCATGTTCACTTCATAACAGACACGGCTGAATGAATTGTATCTTCAGCGCACTCCTTTGGTGACAGGTTATGCAAGGGAATACATGTAGACAGAGGATATGTAAGGGGGTAAACATTTGTGTAGGTAGATCTTTATTCAGTGCTCTCCTTGTTCTCAATAGCGTGGATTGTGTGGTGTGGCCCGTGTTGCTATACATTAATCAGATATAAAAGAGGTGATATGAGATAGGTAGAGGCAACTATCAGTTACTCCCAAATCTAAATCATAAAGGTGTCAGAAGCTGGAATGGTAACGTTGTATAATTGAGCGCTTTGTTTTATAAAAATAGGCAGATTTAGAATGTAGCTGAAGGAGGGAGGATCCTACACAAAATTAATACATATTTTATGTAACACTACACATACAAGTATCTCTGAGGTTATTCATTTCTAGAGTTCATTTAAGGAGCAATGTATATGAGTAGCTTTCATTAACATAAACTTCAAACCATGCCATGGACTTGAAGTTCCTATTTTGTTACGCAAAACTTGGTTGATGTTCAGTTAGGTAGAACAATCAATCTTGGGTCTTTCTTTTTGTCCCGCCAGATAATGTAATTTCACCCGAGATCATGCACAGTCTGGTTGATTGAATATTCGAATTTGGTAAAAGTGTAATCGTTTATCGTAATTGTAAGATAATGTTACTAAATTTCCAGGCATTTACATAGTTGACAATTGGTATTATAGGATGGTAAAATTAAGGGTTGCGTGGTACTCTGCATCTCCTGGATTTAAGTGAATGACAAACAGAAGAAGAATTATATTATAATAAGTAATACCAGGAGCAGAAACCCGTTCAAAGAGTTCGTGCTGTAAGCCTGACTTAAAATTTGGAAACCTCAACGATGATAATTGATCGAAGTATACGTGAGTGGGGGTTGTGGAGGGGGGGGGGGGGTTAACACTTTTCTTGGGAAGTTATGTAGAAGCTACATGGAGCGCCACGTTTCACAAGATGGCCGTCGTCACCAGAGTTAGATAAATAACCGCGACTGGTCCAAGTGGAGCTCTTCTGACTGCATCCGTCCCACCTCACCCCCACATCCTTTGTTTTTAACACTGTGGGGGGCACACCGGAGGGCCAGAACGCGCGTTGAGATTTGCCGCCTTGTGAACCCCCTCACTCTCCAAGCAGAGGTTTTCATGCTGAAAATTCCAGAGTACCAAAATGTTCACTGGAAAATAGCAACCAAGATGGATATGAAAAAGCTTCACTCTCCCTGCATCACCTCCCGGGAAGATATGAATGAGGCATCTGAATGAGATGTGGGGTTAAAATAACGGTGGAGCTGTTAGAGACTGCTTGGAGAGCAGCCGAGCTGCTCGGCATGTGGCTGTGATTAGACTCCGCGAGCCTCCTACCAGATGGCGCGCTGTATAACAAGTGGTCGCCACCATGTTTGGACTCCTGGAAACCCTCGCGAGTATAGCAGACGACATTTGGGCAAACGCGTCCCCGAATGGCGCGGGAGTTGACATCAGCGCTGGGGTTAAAGTCTGAACCAAGTGGGCAACACACGGATCGCATGTCTCAGAAACGGAGTGCCTCCGTCAATATTCTTTAAACAGAAGCAGGCCCAGAGAAAACAATCGCGTCATGAAAAATGGCGCCTGGCTGCGTTCCCTGAGAGTGGGCGGGGGCTAGAGCTGGGTCTCGGCAACTCGTGTTGTTGGCGTATGATGACCAGCGCTGGACGCTGCCAATAAAATTGCATATTTTCTTACATACCTGAAAATAGATTAAAAAGAGACAAGAAAAAAAGTCGTCAGGTTATTGGTGATCCAAAGTATCAAGAAACGGGCAACCTTATTGGTTTACGTATAGGGCATATGCGTTTTCTTCAGCAGGTAACTGGTGAAAAATATACAAACTTGGCCTATTGGCACGTGCCTGTGGGCCGTTTTCATGACAAAAGGACCAGGGTAACAAGTTGGTTGGAGACAGAGCTCAGAATAGACTTCCCTGTCCCACATCCGGTTGGCAGCGTTCCTGTGGTGCAGCCGAACTATCATGGGCGTTTCTGGTCCGGTCAGCCACGTTCTCGGCGTTTTTCTAAATACTATAAACCATTTGTGACCTTCAGGTTCCTGATCTTATATATGGGTTTTCATGTGCCTTTTACGACTGGCTCATTATTCATTACAGGCCTTCTTGCCTTTTTTCTCAGTTGTGAAGGGCTTTCTTTGACCTTTATAAGACATAAATAATCTTCAAAGTCGCGCGTCTTGTGGTTTTGCCCGCTTGTCAAGGAAAACCCCAGAAAACTGTCGTCATGGGGAGAGTGTAAGCTAGGTCCGGGGTGACTCTTCTCTGTGGGGAAATCCTGCCAGCTCAGCCACACGTGACATTGGCGGGAAACTGGGGGATACAGTGGAGATCAGACGACTTTTGTACAACCCACATTGTTTGTGTAAAAGTTACCACATGTCCACAAACCGGTCCTCAATTTAGATATTGACCAGGATTTTGGTGCTTTTGTTTCGTTTCCTACATTATTTCCCCTAACTCTTACCTACTTTCATATGGTCGGCCTAGATATTGGTCTTGCTTGTTGCGTTTGATGTTAGTGTGGAGTTGAGATGGATTGAGAACATGGACGATATGACGGTGATAACGTGGTGGTTACGTAGAATGTGACGTAGTTGGTGTGTAGATGGGACGCTGTGATCGAACCAAGCGTCCACTTGTGATAACGTGTCATGGCCAAACTGCTCCGTCAACCTTGAAAACAAAACTATTGTAACATAGGAACCGGGGTCGAAAGACGACAAAAGTTATATTCACTACTTGAGTATTACTTTTGAGGCGGTGTTTCAATGTGCGTGTATATAATATATCCTTTGTTAACCAAACATGATGTTTCGCTATGTAGAAATATAAACGAAACTTGTTATTAAAAAAAATGCATTTTATAGTCAAAGAAATACCTCGGTGAGACAGACGAATCTGATGAGTGAGATGTATACGATGTTTGTATGGACATGTTGAACTATATTGCGATGCCCAGAATTATTGTGAATGTATGTCTGTGTGCATGTGTATGTGTGTGAGGATGTCCGATGACGCAATTTTACTGTCCTGGTTATTTTGGTCGCTGACGTTTGAGACTGTAACAGGACATAAACCAGTAGTTGAATGTGTGTCCCTTCACAACAAGTGTAACCCCTGATCATTATGGGACCTGTTTTCTCCGATATGCCAGGATCTGCAGATTAAAAGGAGAGCTAATAACCAGAGGGACCTGTTACTTCATGGAGTGGGTGCCAGGTGCTCCACACGCCATCTAGCGAGGAATACGTGAAGCTCGCAGGTTATCACTACCTTCGGTGGCGGAAGTGTGACTCACTGGAGAAGTCTAGAGGGTTTATTGTACTCTAATAGAACTCAAAACTCTTGAGGGTCCAGTACAGGCTCGACACATAGCTTGTTGGTTATGGATATGTGGTGTTGTTGGTTGTTAAGTGTGTGCTGTTTGCAAGTAGCCAGTGAATGCTATACGTATAAGTGATGTCCTTATAACCATGCGAAGACTATAGGTAACTACTAGTCCTAAACAGTATCCAGACTAATGCGTCCTTCAGAAGTGTTAACCTATAGAATTGTACCTAAAACTAACCATTGTATGATTTACAAAGTGGTGACACATTATGAAGACTTTGTTATCTTACTAATGTACAAATACTACTACTTCGACTTATATTTTGACTTGTAACGATCGGACAGGTTCGATCAGGACAATTGTCGTCTGGTTGTTAACATAGTGTAGTTGCTGTGCCAGCTACCGAATTACAGACGTTTTATAGCAGTTCTTCAGTACTGTGTTTGCCTCCTACTTCTGGGTGCTACCTGCTTTGGTCAGTGCCCATTGGTGCTCTTATTTGGATGGATTGTTAAGTCGTGGAGGTTTCCTCGAATATTAAATCCAGTCAAAGACTAGATGAGGTCCGAACGCGGCCTGTTTAAACTGTAATTACAAACGGGTTTGTGGACATTCAGTTTCTGAATAAACACAACATGTTAGAAATACTCTTACAGATCTGTGTCTTTGTTTTGTTGGTTACTGGTTAAAATTCTTTGCGCTTAAACTTCATGCGTTGTACACGTATACAAATTGTATTTTTTATTATAAATAATAGACATAAAACTCCTTAGAGTCTCAAACCGTATACATGACACAGGACTAGATGAATGTGATCTGCTGTGTTTTGGAAGGTTAAACCTTTTTATCAAACTCTGCTGGTTTCTTCCATTAAAAAAGAACATCTGTTTCCTCTATTAAGAAAAGAATAACTTAAAAGTAATTTGAAATGGCTGTCGATCATCTTGACGGCAACAAATCTAATTCTATTTTATACAGGGACACAATACACATATAGTAAAACCCCGCTTAAGCGGCCACCCTCTGCTCCGGGCTAAAGTGTCTGCTTACGCAGGATTTTCAAGTTTCTGACGATCCAATGTGCAAGTGTTATATATCGATACATCTGAAATCACTTTGTCAATATCTTAATTGGGTACAAAGCTTTTAGACTTTGAATTACAAAATGTATTTTCTATGAATATATATACTCAGACGCATTTATTAAAAGCACAAATCTTCGGTAGGGTGTTAGTCCGAGGTGTTTGCTTACACAGGGTTTTAGGCCTTTTTGTACCATGATAAGTGTCTGCTTACACGGGGTGTTCACTTACGCAGGGTGACCGTTAACTCAGGGTTAGATTATTAGAGGGGAAAATTTCAGTTCTGGGCAAAAGTATTTGCTTATGCAGGATGTCCGCATAAGTGGGGTGTCCGTTGGGCAGGTTTCTACTATATGTTGTCACATACAGTAACTAGGGCCTAATCTTTTAGACTAGCTAACACAATGACAAGAAAAGAGATTCTAAAATATCTTCTATTCTTAACCCTTTAGCTACGCTATGATGCCAGGAGGCATTCCCGGGCCTAGTACGCTATGATGCCTGAAGGCATTCCCGGGCCTAGTACGCTATGATGCTTTGAGGCATCATTTTCGAAATTCCCATAATTGTTATTTATTTACTGAAATAATGCGAATATTTTCATAACATTTACCAACAATTTGTAGAACTATATGGCGGTTAATATTATTACTAGTCCTAATTATTTTGGATTACCATGGAGAAGTATCGCAATGACGTCATGCTGGTTATATTAAAAGGTGCCGGCGTACTCCAGGGGTGAAAATGATACTACAGCAGCGTATTTCAGAGTGGGTGTTTGGTACTATGCAGCGTATTGAAAGGGTTAAAGACTGGTTCCAATAACACAACAGATTTGCCATGGTATATCTTGTTATATTTCATAGTGTTGCGATATGTCATAACTCCCTTTTTGATATGTGATGCGCGCTAATATGTGTACTTTTTCACAATGTCATGTTTATACTTTGGTGCTCCTCCACCGTGACACCTCAAGATGCATCACAGCAAATATGCATGTGGTTATTCAAAACCTAGCAAGATTTAGCAAGACAACCAAATGTAATCTCTCTGTATCTTTTGTGTTGGTGGAACCAGCACTTTAATGAAGAAGACAGCTAACTATATCTGATACTGGTATGTATTCATTATATATATTATAACAAAGTATACTATAAAACGGGGTTACTTTGGCCCATTCAGGTTAACTTTGGCCCAAGGAAAGAAAAACGTTGTTTCTGTTTACCCTGCAAAATTGACAATATCAATGAAATACTTCTCAAATGTTCTCAAATTTCGTCTGAAGCTCATATACATAGCCAACCAATAAGGAAGCATTTTCAACAACAAATGAATAAAGCATTTTCGACAACAAATTAATAATTCTACAAATATATCAACTGAGATGTAAGAGTGTAATTCCATAAATAGATTTTTTAAAATTAGTAATCTTGCTTAACTTTTGGGGTAACTTTAGCCCAAGGGATATGATGCAGTTTGAGTTTCGCTATGACTATATAAAATGGGATTTCTTTGGGCCATATGGGGTAACTTTGGCCCAAGGGAAGTAAGATGTTGCTTGTTGATGAAAGTTTACAAAAAAATTCTATAAAGAAAACAATAAAAATTGATGGGCTGAAGTTACCCCTTGGGCCAAAGTTACCCCCAAACTTTAGCAAGATTATTTATTATCCAGAAAATCACATATGGTGAAAAGAATAATTTATGGAATTCCACTGTTACATCTCAGTTTAAATACTTATGGAATTGTCCATTTCTAATCAAAAATGCTTCCTTATTGGTTGGCCATGTATGTAGGCTTCAGATGAAATTTCAGAACATTCTCAAAATAAACAAAAATACCTTACACCATTCACTGTCCCCTACTGACGAAGAATAGCAGTATATTTTATCTTATCTATTTTTATATGAAGCATAAACATTTAAGTATTTCATTGATGTTGTCAATGAACAATTAAACAAAATAGATTTTGCAGGGTGAACAGAAACAACATTTTTCTTTCCTTGTAGTCTAGTTAATTTAGGGTTTGACCCACCACAAATTGCAATATAATTCTTTTCCTCACAATGCATTTCAAACAGGTCCCCAAATCAACATACTAAAAATCCGCAAAAATCCCACTTGGGGAAATATGCTTGATTTGCAAAAATCAAATATGGCCTTTCAAACACCTACAGCTGTGGACAAATAGACATAAACCAAATCCTAGATGGTATTTTCAAGTAATTTAAAAAGATAAACTATTTATTTTCAGGTGCACAGTCTCATAGAATAAGTATTTACATTAACTACTCATCAAATTATGAAAATTACATAGGTAGTTATTAACTATTTTCTAATAGGCTGTTCCCGATGTATTATAGTTTCAATCCTTTTTTCTTATATATATAGTGCAGGCTATTTATTACATTACATTTTCAATCAATATTCAAAAATGGTTTTTAAAAGTATTCTTGTATCTCTGATCTCATATGAATCTTCAACTGAATATTTTAATTGGCGAGGAGCACCGTAATAAAGAAATATGATTTTGGCGATGCATCAATACCTCCCTTCAAACAGTTTTAAGAAAAACCACAGGGGATGATTTTAATTTCAAACATTGTCATTGCTTCAGGTTATTAGATGTTATGGTGTAGCTAAAATATCATGACCTATCAGCCATCTTGTACCTATAAATACATCAACTGTACTTGATATTCATTTTAGCTCATTAGATATAACCAGTATGTGTAGTCCTCTACACTTCTATAAATCCCTTATCAATGAGGTGCAGTCATAATGAACATAGTCATATTAACCCTTTAAGGGTGAATGATACCTTAAGGCATCAACCAGCCCAGAGCAAATTATGCCTTGAGGCATCAACCTGCCCAGGGCAAATAGTTGTCTGTCACATAGTTGTCTGAACTTATAATTCAAAGCTTTATGAATTTTTTTTTGAAATAATATAAGATTGATAAATATGAATTACAATGCATGCAATTCATTGAGATTTCAAGCTAAAACATTCCATTTAGTGACCTTGACCTTGGTAAAGGTCAATTCCGGACTTGCACACTAGCGCCATCTTGTAATGGCCGCCAGAGTATGGCACACAAAAACGAGGTGTGTGACCTCACTCCTGAGCATTTGATATTGAAAAATACTATTTTTTTCTAACTTGGAAAATGCTAATTGCTGTTGCGTTGTGAATACCAGGTTGATCTTTATAAACAAAGCATTGTTAGAAAATTAATGCCTTGGCTAAAATATCCCATGAACATAGGAAATTGTTAGGTAATAAATACTAATCTTTACAGTGATTTAGTGAAAAATATATTGTGATGACCTATAGAAACCTATCTTCTTCCTAGACACAGGCATAGACAGACACTACTGTACAGGCTTTTGGTCAAATATGGAAGGGTTCAACATCATATATTATTGAAGATATCCTAGGATGTTCTCAATTTCAATTTCATTTCCTATCAGATTGGTGTATTTGTGATTTTCTATGGAATCTTATCTTGACCTTTGACCATGTTCTCACTTAATGATGCATGATGCAAAACAATTTCACAACATTCTGAGGTCCTGATATCATTTTTAGAAATATGTAATGCAAGTTAAATTACAGGTATTCTGAGTCAATTTATAGAAACTACTACAATTTGTAATTGGATATTTGGTCAAATTTTGAGAAAAACATTCCTTTTAGTGACATTGACCTTGGAAAAATGTTTGATTGTTGTAGAATCTTAGAGTATCATGGAATATTAATCTTTGTCTCAAATATCTAAGAAATCGGTGTAATATTCTTAAAGATATGACAAAATATGTTTCAATATCAGTGGCCTATGTATGAACAGGTACCATGACCTTTGACCTCACTGTGGTTTATTGGTGGATGATGGTAAGACTTGATTTAGGACATTGCTAGGGTATGGTGCTGGGTATCCAAATATATTAATAAAGTTGAAATACAGCTATACTAGAACAAGTTATAGAAACTATTGTAAATCCTTATAGGAAATATTGTGAAATTTTGGAAGGAAACATTCCATTTAGTGACCTTGACCTTGGAAAAATTCAAGATAGTGACACAGGCCAATAGCTCTATGGCATCCAAATAGTTTTGCCAAATATCTAAGGAATCCATCAAATACCTCTTGAGAAAAGAAAATATATGTCTCAATTTCAGTGGCCTTTGTCGGTCTTTTATATGAACATATATGTTGACTTTTGACCCCACTGTGGCTTAATGGTGCATGATGGGAATTTTATCTTTAGGGCTTTACTAGGGTATGGTTTCAGGTATCTAAATATATCATTCAAGTTGAAATACAGGCATATTAGAACAAGTTATAGAAACTATTGTAATTCTTTAGAGCCAATAGGGTGAAATTCTGGGTGGAAACATTCCATTTGGTGACCTTGACCTTGATCAAAATCAAGATGGTGACAAAAGCTGATGACTTTATGATGCCTCAATGAATTTTCCAAATATCTAAGAAATCAACTTAATAATCTTGGAGAAATGACAAAATATGTCTCAATTTCAAATTTGAGTGATTCTAATGGGCATGTTGGATTTATGCAGATTAGACATATTTCCCCAAGGTGGATTTTGGCGGATTTTTAATATGGTGTCCTGGGGACCTTCCTGAGATGTATTGTGAAGAAAAAAATTGTATTGCAATTTGTGATGGGTTAGGCCCAAAAATGTCATAGATTGACTAGACTATTGGGCCAAAGTTACCCTGAATGGACCAAAGTAACCCCATTTTACGGTACCGTATCTCATTCAGGCATGTAAAACAATTTTTGTAAGGAGATACACTGTCCATGTTTTGAGTCTGACCCAGCCTTGCTTGATGTAAATCAGAGTTTTACTGACAAATCAATGAACAAGCAAGCTACACTGGAAAGATATCGATATAAACTCTACCTTATAAAAACAAATATTTCCATACCCACCCCCATACCATGCTTTATTTTTTTTTAATAAAAAAAAAAGTGGGCCAAAGTTACCCCGGTTTACGATACAAGTAGGCCTATAACAATTTTCAAAAAACATACAGTTAATTTCACTGCTGTGGAGTTCATATTATACAAGTCCTCTTGGTTATAGCTGTGCTCACAACCTATCTTCCTGATACTCCTTTCAGCAATTGCCTAATGTCCCCTTAACCTTGATTTTCTTTGAATTCAAACAGTTATGTTCTTATTTATTCAATTTTGTTCAGAAGTATCAATGATGCCCCAAAGATGCCTGGAGGCATCTTTCTGCGGCATCTTCCTGCAGTTAAAGGGTTAACTCGTTGATAAAGATGATCCTAGACTGGCCTTAGTAGGCCTATCCTATTATTATATACCTGTTGTAGTATATCCTACACATACGGCCCACTCCTACCCATGTTGTATTTATATCTGTACGACACCTAGGTGACGTACAGGGTATGTATGTGTCGTATGGGGCATGTACGGCGGCGAAATCCAAAAACACACCCAGAAGCAAGGTTAAAAATTGGATATTTTAAGGTATATAATAATAGAGAAACAGGCTGACTGTCTCCGTACGGATAAAATACTTCAAATATGCGGTAAAATAGGCGATCAGATGAACCTCTGCCTTCGGCATCGGTTCATCTGATCGACGATTTTACCGCATATTTGAACCGTACGGAGACAGTAAGCCTGTTTCTCTATATTATTACATACCTATGGCCGAACGTCTACGAAATACTACCCGCTATTAGGGGTACAGTATAAATAATGTTCGGGCGCACTGCGCCTGTAGTAAATATTCGGGCACACTGTGACAATCGGGTCAATTGGTACATATACAGTAAAACCCCGCTTAAGGGGACACCCTCCGTTCTAGGCCAAGTGCCCCCTTAAGCGGGGTCGCCCCTTAAGCGGGGTTTTCAGTCTGCCAATGGTTATACAATAGAGAATACCTACATGAATGAAGGAAACGATGGTCATTAGGTTAAAAGGTTTATTAATAATATATAAATAAGCAAATTTACATATCAATTATACAATATAAATGTATATAAATTAAAAATAAATAGATAATACATGTAAATGTACAATACAATTTATATACAGTTTTACAGTCCCAGGAAGGCATCGAGGGCAGACTGCACTTTCGGTGGACGAGCAGCTCTATTCCTGTTAACAGTACTGATGCAATGCATCACAGCCCCCACGACCTCAGTATCGCTTCTGTTCATACAATGTAGTGTCTCCTGGCCCTCTCCAGGAGGTCCAGGAGGTCCACCTCGTTGAAGGGAGTGTCTTGGGTGGGGGTGAGGTCATCGCTGCTCTCGTCATCATCATCATCATTAACATCATCATCAGTAGGAGAAGTTGCGGTCGTAGAATCGGTGTCGGTGTCGTGGGTGGTGCAGAAACTGTCCAGGTCGATGTCCAGGTCAACTGTCCAGGTCAATGTCCCCCCGTAATTTCTGAGAGAAATCAGCGGCCGCATAAGCGACTCACCATGAGCCGCCCTGAGCGGCGACGGCTCACTGAATACCGCATCTTCAAAGCCGCCAGCCCGTCCTGAACCGCCCACCGCTAACCTGTAAGCGGGCCTCTAACCCCCTACCGTCAACGGGTCCGAAAGTCACTGGATTTTCAGTGTTTTTGATATGATGTCCCTCCAAAACTGTCCCCTTAAGAGGGGTTTTTATGCATCGAAAAACTGTCCCCTAAAGCAGGGTTAAAATAAACTCTTAATAGAGGGGAAAATTTCCGTTCCAAGCAAATCGTCCCCTTAAGCGGGTTGTCCCCTTAAGCGGGGTGCTCCCTTAAGCGGGGTGCCCCCTTAAGCGGGGTGTCCCGGAAGAGGGGTTTTACTGTACAATAGAGAATACCTACATAAATGAAGGGAATGATGGTTATTAGTTTAAAAGGTTTATTAATAAATAAGCAAATAAATATAAATTATACAATATAAATGAATAAAAATGAATATGAATGTACACAAAATTAAAAATAAATAGATAAAAGAGGTTGAAGATGGATATGCCTTCCTTGTGAAATTTGCTCCTTTTTACACCCCCGTTGATATGATGTCCCTCCTTCGGGATCAGTAACCACGTTTTCTCTTTACTAAGACTAGGCCTAAGTATTAGCCTATTATTCCTCCCCCTCCTCTCCTGTCGCCACCGCTACCGCGCCACCCCACCGCATGCCTTGCCCCTCCTGCTACACCCTACTTCTGTGTGATTCTCTTTGATTCATGAGCCAGTCGGAGAGTGATACATACCGGGTACTATAATGAACTTCCCTCTTTTCCGTAGGTTGCTCATTCCGGAGCCTCCTAGCGGATGACCTTAGAACAACCTAAGTGGTGATCCCAGTCAAAACGCTAGATGGCGTCTCAGTAGACTGAATTGTAACACAAAGTTTTTAGATAAGTTCACGTATTAGCTATGTCTCTGTGTTTTATAGTGGTTGTCAGCCCTCAGACCATTAACATTCTAGATTTGCATACACAGTATTGCAATAATTGAGACCTGACAGTAACCACAACATACGAGAGGCTGATAGCGAAGCATGACAGATTCCACGATGGCGCTCAAGAACGCGAAGGGACTTCTTCGGAAGGAATTAAAACGGCGTTTGAAAGATATGTCAGATAATGAAAAGAATCGCCAGTCATCTGTCGTGACCCAAATGGTAAGTAGAATGGAGAGTACGCAGAGTCTTGTACTATCTATATGAGAAACAGAAGATAAAAGGCAAGCAGTGTAACTTACGAGCGATAATAGGCGAATCAATCAAATGTCACCAAGCCCCATGCTCAAACACAAACCAAAGATCTAAACTTCTTTGATTTACATATCAATATTTATCTCACCCCTGCCAGCCTGGTATTTTTTCTCTATCGACTTTTAACATTGGGAACTTGTATCTAACGCCCATTAGATATTGAGGGAAAATATCCAATAAATGGGGTTTCATGTCACAAATGTTACTGTTAGCCAATTACCGTACTGAATTAGTCAATGTTATTGTTAAGGGTGAGATAAATTCAGTGTCAGAGCTCGATACAAACTCGATGGGATATGAGCTCAGACCCTAAATTCCCATAGATTTCCTCTACAGTAGGCTACTTTTAATAATTATATATATACTCCTGATGAAGACAAATTAATTTGTCGAAAGGTCGAGTTTTTACTATCATCAACCAATCGCTCATTTCATCAGCTTGCCTGTACCGGGGGAATCATCTGTTATCATCAATAAACCTTTTTAATTGAAACGGACCGAGTCTGGTTTTGTGTGGTTCTATCATTACTGATTATACAAAAGAAAGAAAAAAATTAAAAAAAATAAATATACAAACTATGGTTGTTCAATACTATAGGCCAGGATGGATATTACTAAGGGATCCGGAATCAAATAGTGTTTCCCTAAAGAATCTTATACTAAGTTATAGATTGAATTGTGCTGCGTAACTAACTAGTTTAAGTAAGCATTGGTTTGTAGATTATAATTAAAGAAAACATTCTCTGAAATTATTATATACCTGTGTCCGAATGTCTATGAAATACTGCCCACTGCTAGGGGTGCAGTAATAATAATGTTCGTGCCCGCTGTGAAAGTGACTTAATAAGTCATTAGAATGGTGTTTTTTCATCGATTTAAGGTATATGATAATAAGCAAACGTCCTGACTGTAGACGAAACGATTCTAGTTCTCAGTCAGTCATCGATTTCATACTGCCTTCCGCCTATGGCGTCAGGCAGTATGATATCGACGACTGACCTCGAACAGGAACCGTTTCGTCCACAGTAAGGACGTTTCCTAATATTACAATATGAAAATATTGCTATATTTGGAAGTAAGCCATTATTTTCCATTTTCTGCCTACCATCATGACAATGCTTTGACATACCGGTATGGCAGATATCACAAAAAAGTTTGTTTTTGCTCCTCTCTTTTTGGAGAACGAAACAGTCCATTTTGACTTCTACTGTGTGTACAAGAAAAGTTAATGTACAGTATCAAAATGTTTAGTCACGGGACTTAGCTTGTAGAGAGCTCCTTTCCCACCACGTTGCTATAATTTACATCAAAATTATTGTAAAAGAAATCTCTACTTGATTATACTGGATTTTCATTTTGCTTCCATATGAAATTCTATGGAATTTTCACTCATATTCTAGAAGTCAAACATTTTGTCTAACTTTTAGCATGGTTTGTGAGAAAATACATAAAAAATGAAAACAGATACATTATCTCAATAAAATTCAAAGCCCATAATCTGTCGTTTGATATGGTACCTTTTGCAAATCTGTCAGGGTTCGTACAGAGCCTGGAAAAGCCTGGAATTATGCTTTTGAGTTTTCAAGGCCGGAAAAGCCTGGAATTCTCACTGAGAGCCTGGAAAAACCTGGAAGAGCCTAGAAAATTTAGTCTTGCATAAAACAATTTTTTTAGTGTATGAAATTCTGGACATTATTACCTTTCCTTAACTACGCTACTTGACTGCCTATGAAATTCCAGTAACTTTGATTAAATAGTTCCAAAAATCCTTTATTTGACCATGCATAGCAAATTGCTAATAATGTAGCATGGTTTTGATTATTTGTCTTTATATCTAGAAGAAGCGGGGAAAAAAGAAAGAATTTTGAGGTATCGACCCCAAACCACTGAAATTCCACAGGTACTAAGGAAGATAAAGACACTTTTAACTAAATTTGGTGATGAATCAGACATATTTTTAAAACAGGGACCAGATATGATATGCACCCTTCAGGAAACAAGTACCGGGGTAATGACTTTTCATGCATTAGCAAGTATTGGAAAAATAATTGTTATACCCTGGAAAAGCCTGGAAAAAGCCTGGAATTTTATTGGGCTGTCTATGTACGAACCCTGATCTGTATACCTCTTACAGCCGAAGTTATAAGAATGTTTGTATATCAAGTCAAAAATAATTAGTTTTCAGTCCCCCATATAGTTTATATATTTTATATTAATATTGACCCATCACATTTTGTTATAATTTACACATCATGTACAGATCTAGATCTACATGTAAAATGTTTACCTAACTATATGAGAAATACGGTAGAGAAGGTGGCCTGCTAAGTGTCAGTAAAATATTGTCGTTTGCTTCTAGCGATCCCAACTTGAACCATTTAATCCTTCTCAAAGTAACGGAAAACATTTTGAAACAATGTTTAACCCTTTAAACACTGGATACTCGATACTGTCAATCACATCGCTTCTGGACGAAGTTGATGTACGATAGGTAACCTAATCTATTTTATATAATTTTGTATTGTAGCTTCTTGAGACCCCGGAATATCGACAGAGTTCGCGAGTGTCCATCTTTCTCAGTATGTCCGACGAGGTGAAAACGCACAGCATTCTGCAACATATTTTACAGTCAGGCCGCAGGTGTTATATACCCAGGTATTTCATATAAACGATTGTGTTACAGAAAACTAATTTCTTCCTTTTTGAAAACACAATGTTTCTTTGAGGATATCTACAAAATGTATTTCATATGATGAATGCCAGTCTATCTGGCCTCTAGGTTTTTCCGGACTCATACATTCATACTCATACGTTTAATGCTTAAATACATTCATCTGGTTACGAATCTACTTGAAAATCTTCCAAAATACAATGAGTCGAGGTACGGTGATAGGTAGTTGGTGATAGGTAATGCGATGAACCGGAAGCCGCCTATAGATATCACCTCAATATTTTTTCAATTTCTGAAATGTTTGTCTACCTCCCTCATTGGTTGTGGATCACAGGTACATCGGACCCACGATGGAGATGGTGCGACTCTACTCCATGGAGGACTATGACAAGTTACCCGAGACGTCCTGGAAGATCAAGCAACCTTCAGACGAGGAGGCCAGAGAAGACGCCCTGCAGTCAGGTAAGCTCCAACAAAGATAAATTTCAATACATTAATAGCTAATAATTACTAAGGTGGATGAAGTTACAGCTTTGACTGACTGCTGAAGTGGGACTAGTGATGCTGTAAACCCTCAGCAGGCAGAAATTAAATTATTCACGAGTCTATATGTCAGGATGCAGGTTTTCAGACAAATGAATGAATTCCGACATTTCATAAACACCAGTGCCCGACCTGCATACATAAGTCTCCCTAGTCATCTGGGTGCTTATATCCAGTCTGATTGGGCAGTGGCGGTAGATAAAACGAGGTGGGAAATGCCCCTGCTCATAGAATGCGGTTGCCATGGCGACCAATTTCAAGAATGTAAACATAAGTGATAGGAAGATTTAACCATCACTAAGACAATCATTTTATGGGATTATTTATCTATTCATGATGAAAGTGAGTATAATCTATTGAAACCACATTTTGTCTCAATGAAAACAGACATTTAGTTGCCATGGTGATATGGTTCATCTGTACCATTGTCGGGTCTTAAAGATGTTACCTAAGACATGGGAAGCGATGATTGTCTAATTGTGCAAAGATTCATTAATGTTGTAGCTAACTTTGTCATAACGTCTAAGATCTTTCCGTCCATACATAGAGCTGTTTGCTGTGTTTTAGTCATATATATACACAGTAACCTCACACAATTTATAACTAGAGGCACATATAATTAACCAATGATTTCTTATCAACTTAGCTTTAATAAACTGAATCAATATACATGAAGCATTGACTAACCAATAGTGAAGCCATTTCTATGACAAACATTACCAACCACTTCCTTGATAAACTTTTGACAATGTTTTACAATTCAGGTTATCTCTTTTCTATCATTCACTTATTAGTTACATAGTCCCACTGATTCAATAACATTTAACACAATCCAAGTGGTCTATCTATGTCCAATATCACAGTCCGGATTATTACCTCCATTGTTCTTATAGTCCACTCAACCAGATGAAATCCTTTACAGTTCACAGTGTTAGGAGTCCTGATAATGTTTACTCTGTGTGCTCTCCCTTTGAGAGCTAGTTTCACGAATGTCAGTTTTCTAGGAATGCACTGAGTAAACCTGCTTCACACACACACACTGGTTAACAGGGCGGCCCTACTCCAGGTAAACTGAGGCGTCTGACACCTGCTGAACATCTCATCGCCACGACGCTCACCTTATTATCATCTAGATGGTTCCTTCCTACTCTGCTGCGCAGAGCGAGGAAGCACTCTATGTACTCAAACCAACCTCTCTTCCAATAGTCTGAACATCACGTGACCAACCACGTTCCTTATAGGGAACACCTGTGGTTTCATACATTCTATCTAACTCAATATTGTATCATTGTGTCTCAACTTCACTCACACTACCCTATGTTATAACACACTCTTAATCAATACAGGCCATTAGCAATTTCCGTACAAGCAGACAGCGCGCATAAAATATGTGGGAAAATTATAGCAAGAATTAAAACTTGAGACACTGACAACCATTGGCCATTTGAATTTCCCGCCTCTATTTGTTCGTCACTTGCTCGATAGTCGCGAAGCCGCCAAGTCCACCCACCAAGAATTAAAACTCATCAAGACAGTCATTTTGAGGTGTCATATGCCTATATTCATAGCAAAGAACATATTTGATGAATTTCTGTTTCATCTTTGGGGGCCATTTAAATTCCCCACATTTCCCAGGGGTAGACCCACATACAGGGATGCAAGTTTTGCGATAAATGAAGGAATTCCAGCATGTCTTATACACTGGCAATACAGTAGACTAGAATATGTATAGATTCATAGCCATTTTGTTCCAAAGTAATGTTATGAATGGTTCTTTTTTATAAGTGTTTTACATTCCCTACTTCTTCTCCAGTCTCAACTTTCATCCCTGCAGATAGGATGAAGTAGCAGAAAAAACTGTCTTAGAAACCGTTCTCAAAATGGGCCTAATGAAAAGACCCCTTAATACAAGTACATCAAATCGCCGAGCTCTATACTTGGTGTACACGCACGAGGGCGATCATATTGATTGTATCCAAGGGATGCCCCTCACGGGGTGTTATGTGGAGCGAGCTTGGCCGATCATTTCTCAAGAGAAATTGGAACGCAACACTGTGAACACTTGAAGCCTGTAATGGTTTGTTTTTCCTGAAATAGGACATCCTTGTGCCGACATGTGGTGACCGGTGTAGGACCACGCGGAAATCTCTTAGATTGGAAATACTTGTAATTGTAAAATGTATAATGAATTGATGATCTCTCTGCGATTATCTCTTACATTCAATTGTTTTCCAATACGAAATTTAACATACCGCTCAAACTGTTGTTTTTCAGGTGGACTCGACCTGATACTGATGCCTGGTTTAGGTTTCACTCGCCAGGGGGAGCGTCTGGGTAGAGGCAAGGGCTACTATGACACATACCTCTCAAGGTTTGTTAGAAAGAATTCATTATCCATACGGATAGGACTTTGTACTTCTATACAGGGATGCAAGTTCTCTGTCAATTGACGGAATTCCGACCTTTCATAGTTACTGGCAGCAGTTATAGGTTTAGGGCGTTTTTGATGCCTGACGGCCACACCACGGGCCGGCAACGAAGACGGTACTACCCGGCTATCTGTGCCGGCCTCTGGGCCTCAGTCGGCCGTATTATGGGCCGGCAAAGGCGGCGGGTATGCACGAGAAACGGCGCCGGTCACAGGTCCTCGTGTGGCGGCTGTAAACCGTTCTAACTGCCGTGCTCACTGCCAACCTGGTGCCGTCCAACTCCGGCCTTTTGGGCCGGCATAGAGTTGTTCAAGTCATGTAGCTTTTATTATATTTGTTTGGTGTTTTACATGTATTAATTACAGATTTCTTGTCTTACATGCCAAATATTTGATAATCTTACCAATAGAATTTTTTAATGTTCTATTGGGTTATTTTTGACTTGTTATTATAATACAGATTGATTAAGAAAAATATATTCTCTACTAAGAGACTGAGGCTAATCTACTCTTGCTCTTGAGCAAGAAGGGGATTCCCCAGATCACTAAAATAGAACTATGTCATTCACTGTCACTCACCCCCTCAGTCTGACTTCACCCTATGTCCTAACGTTGGAAAATGAACAAGTGTCAACTGTTTGTTAGGTAAATTTAATCCTCTTCAAATTCTAAAAGTGACAATGTAATCAAGGGAAATTAGAATTTATATCTATTCCTAGCCATTCTGTTCCAAAATGTTATAATTGCTTCATTATTATAAGGGTTTTAAATTTCCGACAATTTCCTCAGTCCCGACTTGCATCCCTGTCTATAAACAGAGGTGCCAACTTTCCGCTTTTCCATGGAAATAACTTTTTATTTTCCGTATGTAGAATTCATTTCTCTTATGTAAAGCAAAGATTATGTTAATTAGGCCTCATTCACACCAATTACACAGGTGTTTGAACCTCATCACAGACCCTCAGCAGCAATCACTGGCTGACAGAGAAATATTTTCCTCAATTTTTTATTCTCTTAGAGGCAGTCAATTCCACATGAAAGATGTCCACTTTTTTCCTGATCCCAAATAGACAATCCTCAACAAAACATGCTTTTGAATGTTTATAAACTTCTAACACATGATAGGTAGAGGCAAGGGGGTACTATATGGAATGTGCCCATGAGTATTGCGACCTGGGTTGCTAGATTTTTAGCAGTGTTGCGGACCTTCCTCAAAGATTGACGTGGTGTCCATAAAAAGAAATTAAAATCAGGTCTGAGTGTAACTGCACTGAGTGACCCAGTATTAAAGCCAGGTAGCATTCATGTCCCTATAGGCCGTGCAACCATATTGGGGACTGAAAACTAGTTATTTTTGACTTGATATACACAGTTTTTCATAACATAGACTGTACAAAATATATAGGTTGCAGAAGGTACCATATCAAACCAGAGATTATGGGCTTTATTGTTATACATATTCAAGTTATTTAGATAATTCATTTGTTTTCATTTTTGACATATTTTCTCAGAAATCATGTTTAAAGGTAGGCTAAATGTTTCACTTCTAGAATATGAGCGAAGATTCCATAGAATTCTATATGGAAGCAAAATCAAAACCCAGTCTAATCAATTGAAGATTTCCTTTACGATCATTTTGATACCTTAACTTTTGTTGTACTCACAGTAGAAATTTAAGTGGACTGTTTTGTTATCAAAATAGAAAAGTAGCAAAAAGCCCCTTTTTGTGTTATCTGCCATATGTCAAAGCATTGTCATGGCAGGCAGAAAATGGAGAAGAAAGGCTTGCTTGGAAATGATGCAATATTTATATATTGTAATTTCAGAGAATGTTTTTTCAAACAAATGCTTACTTAAACTAATTAGATATACAGAACAAGTCAATCTATAAGATTTTTTAGGAAAGCACTATTTGAATCCGAATCCCACCACAGTCCCTAATATACCTTCCTGACCTATAGTGTAAGCTAATTTAAGTGACTGGGAAGGGGGTTCTTTGCGTAATTTACGGGCTTAACCCATACCCCAAAATTATAAAATACACAAATAGATTCGATAACTCTATCTCAGGATATTATCATAAAAGTTTGTGTAGGTTTGCTTATGTTTTTCTGGAGAATCACAGAGCTGTAGGCCAATATGTCTTATAATGTTATATCTTTGAATTGTTTTTTTTATGATGCACTAATTTCCTTGTTTGCAGGTGTGCTGAGGTGTCTGGCAAAATCCCACCGACGGTAGCGCTGGCCTACAATGAGCAGATCTGTGAATCGATCCCTACATCGGAGCATGATGTGCCACTCAACAAGGTCCTATATGAGAACAAGGATAAGTGAGGGGGAATTGACACAGACCATTTCTTATATGAGAACAAGAAAGAGGTGGTTGTGGGGAGGTAGATGGTGTATGAAAACAAGAATGAGCAAGGGGTGATCAACTTAGATGTGATCCTGTATGAAAACAAGGACAAGTGAGGGGAAATGGACTTGGACAATATCCTGTTTGACAACAAGGACAAGTAAGGGGTAATCTACTTAGACAAGGACCTTTATGAACACAAGGATGAGTGAAGGTTAAGCAACTTAGACAAGATCTTTTATCAGAACAAGGAGAAGTGATGAGTAATCGACTCAGACAGAGTTTTGTCTGAAAGCAAGGTAATTGACTTAGACAAAGTTCTGTGAAAAACAAGGATGAGTTAGGGGTAATCGACTTATACAAGATCCTATATTGAAACAAGGGCAAGTGAGGGGTAATAAAATTAGAAAAGATCCTCTATGAATACAAGGATGAGTGAGGATAATCATCTTGGACAAAATCTTGTGTGACAACAAGAATGAACAAGTGTAATCAACTTAGACAAGATCTTGTATGGACACAAGGACAATTGAGGGGTAATTAACAGAGACAAGATCTTGTATGAGAACAAGGATCCGTAAGGGGTGATCTACTATAGACAAGTTTCTGTATGAACACAAGGATGAGTAAGGGGTAATTAAATTAGAAGAGATCCCCTATGAAAACTAGGATGAGTGGGATAATCAACATGGAGAAGATCTTGTGTGACAACAAGAATAAGTGAGGGGTAATTAACTTAGACAAGATCCTGTATGAACACAAGGACAAGTGAGGTTTAATCGACCTAGATAAGGTCCCGTTTGAAATCAAGGATTTGTAAGGAGTGATCTATTATTAGACAAGTTTCTGTATGAACACAAGGATGAGTAAGGGTTAATTAACTTAGACAAGATCCTGTATGAACACAAGGACAAGTGAGGTTTAATTGACAATATCAATGAAAACAAGAACAAGTCAGGAGTAATTGGCATTGACTAGATATTGTATAAACACAAGGACGAGTGAGAAGTAATTGACTTTGACAAGATCCTATATGGACACAAGGATGAGCAAGGGGTAATCGGTTTAGACAAGATCCTCTATGAAAAGAAGAAGAAGTGTGGTGTAATTGACTTTGACAAGATATTATATGAAAACAAGAAGAACACCTGATTGTTCTTGTCTGCCAAGTTTTCAATCTAAACGACATTATTTATGAATACATATTTTATGTTTAGTGTTCATGATTTGTGATGGATATATATATATATATATATATATTTATATTCACGTCCTTGGAATATCATGTGAATATCTGTTGAGAATTATGTAATCAAATATGTGATTGAATTTCACGATGAACACAAATGGTGCTATAGATGTTATAATCTACTATTGCAGGAACTAATACATTATATTATAGAGGGGTCAAACAGGTTTGTGGGTACATCTGAGCCTTAGGAGTGTTTATTTAGTTGTATGGAGTGAACAGTTTTTAGTTAATTTATCAGAGACTAATAATTTGATAAATGGTTTAAGGTGGCTGGACAGGGCTCAATCAGATATTATCAACAAGTGGAAATTAAAGTAATGATCTGATTGTAAATTTGAATGACCGGAAGCATAGTAAATGTGTGCTTAGGTAAAGTAAAAGTGTTATTATGTATACGGTCAGTGAAGTATGCCAACGACAGGACCACTCTATGGTATTTTGAATTTTCTTTTGAGATGTTTGAAATGAGAAATAATGGAGGAGACTGTTTACAACATGTAACGCTTGGAAATATGAGGACTTGTTTGATCGAGGAATGTGCCATGTTTCATTATGAAAACCAAGATTTCAAATGGCACCTTTCAGAAGATAATCGTCACTACTTTATCTACTTATCTTGATTCCATGCAATTTATCCTCAAGAAGAAAAATACACATGTATTCCGAAGCGATGTACATAAAATAATATAGGTGGTTATGTTTTTGATATATTTGTGCCTTTCTGTACCAACTACATATTGAATTTCTTTAGATAAATTTTGATTATGTGTAAGGTCATGTCATATTTCAGAATGATAGTATAATCATGCTATATGATATGTAATGAGTTAAGAATACAAGGCTGGAACACTTCTACACACAACCGATGGTACCTTGAAAATGACACTACAGGTCAAAACCAAACCGTTGCTATGCGATCTCCCGGGAGACATTGTTATCAGAACAATGTAGCATAACAACTACCCTTCACAACAGTGACATCACACTATTGTGACCAAACTCCCAGCGTTTTCGCTGGGTGAATGGGAAAATAACCAGGCTGATTTCTGGTTATGAGTACTGTCACAGTTTGACAGTAGGCGGGTGGGGGTCCAAGGTTTCATCCGAATCGGACTCTTCAGGCATCTTATAGTTAGGCTGTATCAAGGCATATGACATGTCATATTTTAAGGGCGTTACAAGTTATGTAGGCCCTAGGCAACTTTATTAAATTAATAAAATTAACAAAAATGGGAGAAAAAAGCTCTGACCAGGGGGAGGGGGGGGGGGTCTTACGGCCCTATGGGTTAGAAATCACCCAGGGGATGTGGGAAACAAATGTCACTAAACCTGTAACCTAAACACCATTTAGGTGGGTGTAGTCCGAGAGACTTGGACTGCCTGCGGACAGTCAGAGCACAACTGCTTATTCCTATAGTACAGAAAACCACCCCCTTGGTTCTGAGTATTCCTGTCATTGTCAGTGCATGTTCATGCGCCCTTACCTTCAGAGATGTATAATAAATCCTTTTTGATGATGATAATTTGTCCTTTGTTGTTTTGTGACACTTTTTGTGCCTTTTTTTTTACAACTCATGTTACCACTTGTGACCCATATCGGCCATATTGGATACACTGGTGCCTGACGCCCTCTGTGTGGGATAGGGTAACTAGAAACCAAACTAATCGATCACTACTCTTACCTCCAAACCTGACCTCTAGAGCAGAAAGTAGTCATCTACTAGTGTGTTCTGGTCACTGCAACATGTAGGTCACCCACAATGCAATGCGCATTTCAAGCGGCCATTTTCCCGCCTGTAGAATGTGTTGAAATGGATTTACTAACACTGGCTGTTCTATTATTTAGATTGAATGCAAAGGTAGGGAACTACTGTCATTTTATTGCATTTTGTCTCAGAAAGCTGTCTCCCATAAAATTAGAAACATCCGACCTCTATTTATATGCAAAACGGCTGCTGATCTGAGATGTACCAATCTGGTTGACCAGTTTGCCTAGAGCTCTATGGGTGTGCTCTCTGACTGTCCACAGCACCGCTAAACAGTCAGAGCCTCTCGGACTAGGTGGGTGATGAAGTCATGAAGGTCGCGTTCACTATGTTACCACACCATGAAGATGTCATCGATGAATCGGACCCACAGGAGAGGTTGCTGTTGGTACGTAAATACGTACCTCTTCTCGAAATCTGCCATGAACAGATTCACTCTCCCCCAGATCTTTTGCGGCGCTAGCGCTGTGCTTAGTCTCTGCCCCAACCCAAAGCCTGTTCCCTGGGTCTCCACAAAGGACAGGGGAGACCAGCGAACATTTCAGATTCAAAACAAGGCAACTGTCAAAAGTTATACGAGTCAAACAACTCGCATATTATTAGTTTGGAAATATAGGAATTGTTAAATTGGGTTAACAGACAATCCAGCTGTTTCTTTTTCATCTCTAAACCACTTTATGATGTGAATCTAGTGTTGATCAGACTGCCCCTTCGAGTGAGCACATGTGTTATGTTGACAAACAAAACCCTGTAACACATGAGGTGCCTTCCAATGAAGAAAGTAATCCCTAAGGCATTACCTCATTTGATATAAAAAATAACAGAAATGAGTGTAAATCATTTACCATATAAATATATGCATATCTATTTATATGTAAACCACAAAATACTGCCCAAAGCGCTAAGAAATTAGGATATTTCAAAAACTGGCGAATGGGCCAGATTTGAGCCCAAACAGGCAGGTTGGGGCAGAGATATAAGCGGCCGCAGGAAGTAGAGCGCAAGATCTCTGCTGGGAGAGTGGAACAGATTCGTTAAGGTAGATATGTAAAGAGGGTGTTGCATCTACAAAAGAGTTACCTATAAAAGTAACTAAAGGTAGTTAAGAGCATGGCGAACACCAGACTGATATATAAATATTTGAAATGAAATTTCAGTCACATGACTTGAAGAAGAAAGACAAACCCTTAGACACGACACGGTTGATTGTCAACTTAATTTCCAGTGAAGGGGAATCACTGTTGCCTATTCTGAATAGAACTATTGGCAAACTCAAATTCTGCTGTTTTCTCTGATTATACAAGATTTTATTTCCTCAAAGCTGGGCTTTATGACAATATTCACCCCGACAACCACACGAGAGCCCTTTGCACCATGAATATTGCCACCGTTTTTTTTTTTCATGTTGTAAAATCACCAACACTTACTCCGCATAAGAAGCAGCATAACATTTGATATATGATTAATCCTGGTACTTCCTTCTTATCATAACCCTGAATATCAAAGATTTATCTGCATCACTCAACTGTTACTGCCAGCCGCACAGTAGGGACAATGTGAAGTCACAATTTTCTTTACTTCGACAACTCTCGACAGTAGACAATTGATCTAAGGCTAAAAGGTGTCCACTTTTTTGGATTGGCACTATATATCGAATGGTATTTACAGCAGAAGCTTTACCCCTCATGCTGGTGCATTTATAGATCCCTGTCAATATCTCGGATGCGTTAGTACAGATTAAGAGTCATCAGGTTCTAGCAACGTTAAATGTGCTTGAAACAAGGACGAAGTGTTTTGGCAACAGCTACAAAATTTAAATCTTATATAAAAATTAAGACAATCTAAACATATTCTCATTGTCAAATTTCTATAGTAATTTTGGAATAAAGATTATAGATATTCCTCAAGTATTCCCTTTTCCTAACATTTGATATCACTTTATTTAATGTTGAATTATGATTATGAGAAGCTAATTAAAAAGCAACACATTAAGGTAGCATGTTAGCATGCCAGAATATAAACTTATAATGGAAATATTTATTTATCAAAATACCCGGTGATTTTGAATGAGGTATCGTAAGTTTACACATTATAGACTTTTCGTTGACATGAAAAATGTACGCTTCGTTCTGAAACTATTGCCACCTTTTTTGAAGAAGGATTTTAGCACATGTGTACCTGATATATTTGAATAGGTGTGAAATTGTAACAATAAATAGAGCAATGATTAATGATGTTTGGACATGCATCCAGATGGTTGAGTCAATGAGTCCGGCAAATGTCAAATATCTAGAGGCATGCTACGTACATCTAGTAAATGATACATGTATACGTTTAGATTGCTTGCACAGATAGAAACCATGAATATCCTAAAAGAAAACACCAGGACCGAACACTTTCCAATAGTAAGAGCAGGAACCAACCCCGATAAGGTTCCTGATAGACTTCCCAACAGAGTTCCCGACTGGAA
Organism: Alentia gelatinosa; assembly: GCA_950022655.1. Classification (NCBI taxonomy): domain Eukaryota; kingdom Metazoa; phylum Annelida; class Polychaeta; order Phyllodocida; family Polynoidae; genus Alentia; species Alentia gelatinosa. Next base: position 18,785,978 of record OX465583.1, on the reverse strand, counting down.
TTGAAAAATTCTTGTCGGGAATGTTTTCCTATAGTAGCGGTGGGTGCCAGCTTACGACGCGGATCCCGATTCAACCACGACTAGCACCCCATTGGAATTTCTTATCATAGCCCTTACATCTGGATTTAACATGTTTGATATTTTCTACGAAAGGAATTCAATCGGGAAGCGTTCAATTGGAATAGAGGCATTCTGATTGGATTTTCTGGTGGGCTGTGCATTACGATAGCGTTTCCGATTCATTCCCGATACAAATCTAATTGTAGTGTATCCTAATGAAGTTGCTACCATCAAAACCTTGGCACGATTTTTTTATGACTTACAATTGGACCCGATTGGAATTCACGATAAGAATTCTATCTGAGTTCATTGGAGTTTATCGGGAACATTTCTTGTTGGGAAACTATCGGGGTCTATTGGGGACCATATCGTAGTAGGTGGGTGAGGCCACTTACATTCCCCATACCATGCATATTCTGTTGGGAGCTGATTCTAGTGCCATCAAGCATCACCATATCATTAACAATAGTACAGTCCTGCAACACCAGACTGTATCATTGGCAAATTCCTAATACCATTACATTCCTGAAACATTACATTGTATCATTGGCAAATTTCTAATGACGATACCTTCCTGCAATATTTTGCTAAAGGTATCACCCAGCTTCATATCACCAGATGGCTGCATCACCAGATAGCTTCAGGCAGTATCTCCTTGTAACATTAGATCTCTACATTTTGAGTTTGCAAATGGAGTCACCTTTATGCAGCATCAGATTATATAGCCTATAGCAGTATGCTTTGGTATCACATGATCACTAACAGTGGTACTTTTGTACATCAATAGAATCCTGACGACAGAAACTTCCTTCAATATCAAATTGTGACAACTTCCCGCATCACAACGTTTCTTATCACCAGATCACTAATGGTATCTTCCTTTCTCAATGTATTGCTGACCATATTTTGCAACGCTGAATACCTTTAATTATTTAGCTGATGTATTACTTGGTGATAGCCTGTAGATGATAGTCGGAATTAGATATGATTCTTGTACCATCAAACATCACCAGATCACTAACAACGCCACTGTCAGAGCCACACGACCCGCAAAGTAGCCCATCTGTTGGCCTCGTTGCTAAATGTGAGGAGACTCAGATAGAACCGTGACTTCTCTCAAGAAAAGATGAAGTCGTGTATCACAGAATGGCGACTCCTTGAACGTACTTGAGTTACTGGCAGCAAACATTGCACCACCGAAAGGCACATTAAGACATAGCAGAGTTTCAGTTAAAATCTAAATCTAAACGCCTTTTTGACTGTTTAAGTATTATTTAACCTAATCATATCAAATATCATACCAAAGTGTTAAAACAATTTAGGGTTTGAGGTTCGGTTCCCAGAGCACATTATCATAACATACTATTTTTAACCGGGAATGAGTTTAGTCGCATCACTTCGCTTTATTCCTATAGGAGCTCTCTCTCTCTCTCTCTCTCTCTTAGATGTTTTGGAAGTAATGCAAACACTGCAGCCTATTTCAGGAGGGACCTTTTTGTTTTGTGCGAAAGGCCTGTCACATTGTAACAATTTATCCCTACCATTGAAACAAACATGCATGGTCACAATACATTGTCAATTTGTGCGACTCCCAACAGTAAACTTTGGAAATGTTTTGTAGTAGGAAACTTCCGTTTCCGGTTCCGGCGTCTGCAGACGCCTGGCAATGTCACTGCGGCGTTGAGGTGGTGGTCAGATCTGCTGCCCTCTCCTCGTCTCTTTTCATGATGAAGTAGACTGTGAGGAAGGACCCGACACCAAGGATAAGGAAGGATATGACTATGATGATTGACATGTTACGTATTCTCTTCCTCCTAGTCCGTTTTACGACCCCGCGTATCATACGATCGTAACTATCATTGGAGAGTTTGACTTGCTGCTGGTCTGTGCGCTGGCTTCTTTTTATCCGCTCTGGTCTGTCCTTACTCTCCTTCTCGGGGCTTCTACTCCTATTCTTGCTGGGACTTCTGTGTCCTGGCGAGTGTTCATTGTGATGTTTGTGTTTTCTCTGCTGGTTTATCTCCATGTTGTCTGCCTGACGGTCTTTGTTTTTGGTTTGGTTCACACCCCAGTTGTCCTTGGTTTCATCCTCAATCTAAAACAAAGAAAATAATAAGACTTAGTAAAACATATTGTTGTTTATCTAAACCACTAGGCGGCCCTACCATAATATAACATTTTAGTTCATGTACTAGCGACTTCGTCGCGTCGTCGTATTTGATCGGTGAGTGATTTAGTGGAGCCCCCTACTATTAATACCTGAACTATCAATTGGTTCCGGACTATCATTTCATGTGACACAGATTTTACCGACTACCAGCGCAATTATTCTTGTGGCTGATCACGGGGGAAGGCAATCAGAAAACTACAGTTTTGAATTATGATTTCAGTATGGATAGAAACAAATCCTAAGTATAGAAGGACATCTGTGTAGAGAAACACAAAAAATAGTAGCAGCTTACAGTTTAGAACTGCACGAGAATCTCACTCTCGTGGCTTTTCAATCTCCACTCCTAGGTCTCGTTCACTATGTCTCTATGTGCGGGAGCAACTTCAAGCAGATTCGACGAAATTCTACCGTTTTAGATATAGTAGGTAATAAACGACCAGATATCTTTACTAGTACAAGGGCTTGAACATATTATAACAGTATGGCAACCTGAAGATGGGATAGCATCACCCAGCTAAAAATATTAGACCATCTTGCTTGCCACACAATGTGTCTCTACTTGCAGATGTCAACATAAGCTCAGTGCAAGGCCATAGAAGCCATTTGCTACAAATTGGATGGACTTTCATTTAAAAAACAGTGATCATTTGTTGTGTGAAAAGAGCCTATGTGACGTTAACTCCTAAACTCTCTAGGCCGGAAACAAATCTAGGTCTGGCTGGTTTCAGATCACAGTAATGAAAGTGAATTAAGGCTTCAAAGTTAAATGGCTGTATTGATATAGGCTAGGCTCTCTACAAATTAGTGACCCAGAAAAAAACAGTGAATCTGAGAGTGAAGCTAGGAATGTCGTAAGTGCCGGGTGAGTTTAGTCCCAATAACGAAAAGTGGGCTAGCTATCAAAGAAGGTTTAATGCCTGGATGCACATTAACAAAATCCAGGATGATGAAAAAAATTGATGCCTTATCATCTGTGGTGGGGCCTGAGGTACTGGTCTTGTTAGTTGCATTGTGTGCCCCTGCTGAAATTGAAACCCAAACATATGCTCAAATGACTAAATTGATTAGTAAACACTACACTTCAGGGTCCAATGAGTTAATCAAGAGCTTCAGATTTGACAATCACCAGCAGGGAGATAATTAATCTGTAGCAGATTATATTGTGGCTTTGAAGAAAATAAGGATACACTGTGGGTATGATGACGAGGACCAGATCAAAAAGAGGTTTAGAAATTGCCTGGTTACTGGTTTGAGATCCGCAATAATTAAAATCAGACTGTTAGGTGTGGGTGCAGCATTGACATGGGAGAAAGGTTTTGATGTCAGTATCTCAATGTACACCGCTAGCCATGGTAATCAGCTCATGGGGCCCACACAGGATGTAAACCTCATTAAGCTGGGTGGTTACAAGCACAAGGGAAAAGCCCACTCTAACTAAAAGTGTTATAGGTGTGATGGTGACCATGAAGGTGGGTGCCCCTATGAAAAAGAAAAGTGCTTCAATTGTGGTAAAATAGGTCACATTTCCAAGGCTTGTAATACAAAGCATGCTCAAGGTCAATCTCTGATGAGAGGTTGCTTGCATAGAAGCATTGGCCGTGAAAGAGGCCGTGGGCCAGGTCGTGCAGATTACGTTGATATTGGCAAACCAGAGGTCAGCTATACATACTGTTTGAAATTAAAAGTGAAAAATAACAGTTAAGGCCAGAGTAAAAAACAACGATATGACATTTGCTTTGGACACAGTGTCAGTAGTTTCGATTGTTGGTGAGGACGACTACCAAAAATTCTTCCCTGATTTTGAGTTGCATGAAGCAACCCTTACTGCTCCCTCTCATCCAGGGTCCAACGGACTTGCAGAGTGAGGAATGCAGACCCTATAAGTGGCTTTAAAACCACACACACTGGATGCAACACCAGACATGACTACAGAGAAAAAGCTTTGTTGTTTGTTGTTCTACAACTCAAGTCCACATTCTGTGACTGGGGTATCTCCATCTGAGTTGTTTCTAAAAAGACAGCTTCGTACCCAGTTATCGATGATCAAACCCAACCTTCATGTGACGTTGGAGGGGAAACAGGAGAAGATGAGAGAGTACAGAGACGAAAGAGTGCCAAAGCTTCGAGAGTCTGAATGAGGAGAGGGATTACGAGTAAAGAACTGTTGAGGCACTGATGTCAATTATGTGCCTGGCTCGATCGTGACAAGGAAGGGTCCAGTATAGTAACTGATGAGAGTTGGCCGGAACCTAAGATATGCATATGTTGACCATCTTCAGAAATCAGGGGAAGCCAATGAAGATGACAATGACAATGATGATGATCAGTCCATGCAAAGGCAATTAACAGATGCAATCATCAACAATATGCCCTAAGATGGAAATCCCTCTGTGGTTGCTGATACACCACCCAGAGCAATGCCACCAGAGGATCATGTAGTTACTCATGAGGAATCATCCAGAGTTCCACCCCTGGTGGTTGCTATGCCACCTCAACCTATAGCACCGTCACCAAGATGAATGCCAATGAGATCCAGAAGAGCTCCCACAAAGTTTAATGACTATGTTACTAAATGACCATTCTATTTCAGAGACTAATGTGAATGAGACTGGTAGCGCAATGAGACCAGCTCTTGAGTTGAGTGTATACCAGTCTAAATAAATGTCTGAAAAAAACACCGAAAAGAGATGAAAAAATGTGACCCAATCTACCTGAAACCGTCGTCAATCTTTTTTTAAATGGTATCTTTTAAGGCATAATACATCAAAAACATGTATTAGTGTTATCTAAATAGTTGACACTGCGATAAGGCTGGCTACAATAATCAGGGCCGTATCCTAAGCAAAATTTCTGTTGAGTGTGGGGGAAGGGGAGGGGATATGTTACCAACAATTGTGAGATTTACAGACACCCTCATATGCAGAAAAAAAATGACTAGGATTAATCCCAAAATAATGACTTGATGTTTATTCTTATTTATACATCTGTTATTAATTTATTCTTTTTTAGCACCTTCGGCCTTTTATTGGTTTAGGATCTTGGAATTCAGCACATTTCTTGACATTGACAGTTTGCCCATGTTCACATGTGGTAAGCTTCTATTTCAAAATTACTATGTTAATACACATCACGGTTGATATTGACAATTAAAAAAGGGGAATAAATGTACCTAGGCCCTCCTTTGAAAAAAAGGTTTTTCTATTTTCTTTTCTTTTTGATAAGCAATTTATTTTTCTCTTCTGGGTAGTACATTCCAGTCGGTAGAGTGAACATTCCTTAACATTTACATAAAAACATAATTTTTGATGCACTTCTTAACTTCGTGGTCTTTTCCTTTTGCTCCCTTTTTGATTTTAATATTGATATATAACTTAAACATCCAATTCTGTTTGCAGACTTTACTAACTTTTGTCGTTTGCCATACCTGTATCAATAAACTTAGTTTATCATAAGAATAGTCCATGTAAAGCTGTTTCTTCTACTTAGTACTTACGTTTAGTGTCTCTGTCTTCTCAGGCAAATGCATCTGTTATTGATATGTCCAGATCATAGGTTTAAATGTATGATTATCATGTATAGCTTTGTAAGGTATCTATATCATCCAGGGATACCATATGAAAGCAACAATATTTACTAATCGTATAAATCTCTTGTTCGCTCTCTCTGTTACGATAGCAGTGTTAGACTTTGTTTATACTAATGGGAACATTGGAAATGGGGTCGGACGCCAAAAGCGCGCGGCTTGAACGCGCTAGACCACTCCTTTAGTGTGGACTTGATAGCGATAGGAGTAAGTCATACGCAACGTTTACCCTCATCAACAATATTTACTATACATAAAAAGTGCAAGTAGAAATATCACGTCCCCCCCCCCCCCCCCCAACCCCTGCACCTCACATTATTTAGCTGTTCCCTTGGAATACCTAAATTCACGGCTGTGCTCTCCATAGACGTGTTATAGTGGAGCTCTAAATCGTTCATCAGTATTACTGCTATTAAGAACTGTGTAGGGCTCACTTTGCTGATGGTATATGTCTAGTTGATTTGTAGATTTTATAATAGTAATCAATACCGTGATGTTTGCCATAGACCGCAAGGATGAAAGGGAGATCTAAAGCTCCATTGATCACCTAAACTGCTATGTACATGTATGTATGGGGAAATTTTTTTAAATCTTTTTTTATCTCTGGGATGTTTCAGTTTTTAGTAACACAAAGATTACTAAACGGCAATGTTGAATGGGAGCTCAAAACTCCATCGACTGTCAGCACCTCTATTCAACTGTATGTGGGGCGCTATGTCTTTGGAAGTCCTATTCAGGAATCCTTTCATATTGTGACTAGAATGCCCCTCATGAAATGGTAAGTAAAAAATTAACCCCCTCCCCCCTTAAAATACAACAAAGCAACTTTTTTTTCCAAAAGCCTCTCAAGGAAATATGAAAATAATAATAGGACCACCCCCCATGAATTTTTAAATGCACCTCCACCTAATAGGTGAACTTGCCCACTTCGATTTCAAAAGTTTATTCTATGCAAGTTTTTCTAATAAGAAAAATGTGATTCCACAAATAAATACTTTTCAGTTTTATACATATTGACCTTTTCCTTTGATTTTTAATCCCTGTCAGCTTTGGGATGAACCTGTACAGGACTCGACATCCAACACTCTTTCAGTCTCAGATATGGAACTTTTTTTAGAAATATTTTGATCCCATTTTTAAAGGAAAACAGGCGATCAGGCCTGTTTTACCCTTTTCTGTTAGTGTAGGGTCTTTGTAACTCTTCCACTTGTTGTGTGTCTCATCCTGGGTTGGTGTCTCGACTTCCATTGCTGTACATGATGCTGATAATCCCCCTTGATGGTGTGTGGCCCCTTTTGGGCCACTGTCAATGGTGTTTCGTCGTTGAGTGCCTCTTCATTATATAGTACCAGTGGTGCTACATATATGTCCTTTGTTTCTTCTGTGTTTGTTAATGTATTTGTTCCGTTAGGTTTTCGTATGTTTGCATGGCAGTATCTTTTTATTCAGAGACGGCTTTCCATTGTAAGTGGTTTCGAGACAGTTTTTGATCTCATCAGGTGCAATGTAGTATCGTGTTATGGGTCCTGTTATTAGACTTGTGTGGTCATTTTGTTCACTGGCCTATGTTACAGAGAACCAGAACTGTCCAGATTTTCTCTCCAATCAAGGATTTCTTCATATTTTAGTCCATTTTGTCTCTTTTTATAAATGTAGATGCAAATTCTCCGTTCGCCCAGAGTTTATACTATGTCTAAATTCCATTTGTTGTAAACGGTTTCCCCAACGACTGAAATGCAGACTTAATGTCGCTCTGTACAAATGAAGAATTTGAAACTCGCATTATCGTGTTATGCTTACTTTCCCCGTTCAGCCTCGAACCAACTCGAACACAGTTCTATGCAGTGTCACCCTTTGCTTGCAATATCAGCCATCTTGAAATCTAAAGATTCATGGATTACAATCAAGCCATCGAACCTTTCACAATACACCCCTTCGAATAAATCACTTGCTTCCTATGCTCAACTGCAACTTTACCCTGAAATGCATAGCAGACGTCTGCTCTAATAGCCAGCATTGCGGCCCGTAGCCAATTGTGTGGGGATTCCCTTCACTCTCCATACAGATATGCTCGGCTTTTTTTAAACGCAACAACATCAGACAAACAGCTATTGGAGAACATCAACTTAGCTTTGTGTTGGCTGTAAGGGTGGAGTGTGGGTATGGGTGGTGTACAGCTTTGTGTTGCCTGTAAGGGGTGGAGTGTGGGTATGGGTGGTGTACAGCTTTGTGTTGGCTGTAAGGGGTGGAGTGTGGGTATGGGTGGTGTACAGCTTTGTGTTGGCTGTAAGGGGTGGAGTGTGGGTATGGGTGGTGTACAGCTTTGTGTTGGCTGTAAGGGGTGGACTGCTGGTATGGGAACATCAACTTAGATTTCTCCACATAAAATGAGATCATACCTGTGACTTAAACGCAAAAATATATATGTTTTGAAACTTTTATCTCCTGTTTTTTCTCCAAACAACGTAGAATGGAATTCTACGCTAAAAACTGTCATATTGATAACCAGTGTATACGGATCAAAACCCATTGTTCATATGCGAAAACAGCCCCTTTGTGGTATAGAGCAAAACATACTCCCCATTGACGTAACCCTTGATATGGCAATTCCTGGGATTAATTCATTGGAGAAAATGGATGATAGATACAACAATTGGTGGTTTTGTAGACAAACGGCCGTAAAACACAAGAGGTTTAGGCATAGTACAGTAAAACCCCTCTTAAGGGGACACCCTCCGTTCCGGGCAAAGTGTCCCCTTAAGCGGGGTGTCCCCTTAAGCGGGGTGGCCCCTTAAGCGGGGTGTCCCCTTAAGCGGGGTTTTCAGTCTTTCAATGGTTATACAATAGGGAATACCTACATAAATGAAGGAAACGATGGTTATAAGGTTCAAATGTTTATCAATAACACATAATTAAGTAAATAAATATGAATCATATATGATTTATATTTATTTACTTGAAATAATTCATATAATATAAATATACAAAAAAATAAAAAATAATAGAGGTTGAAGGTGGATATGCCTTCCTTGTGAAATTCGCTCCTTTTTATACCCCCGGTCTATGCCCCCACGCCACCCTAAAAACTCTTAATAGTGGGAAAAATTTCCGTTCCGAGCAAATTGTCCCCTTAAGTGGGGTGTCCCCTTAAGCGGGGTGTCCCGGAAGAGGGGTTTTACTGTAATTCCCAAGCATCCGTGACTGTATTACGTTGTAAACTTCGAGTGTAAGTTTTGGAGTGTGGATATGGTAGGTGTTGCATATTGGTGTACAGCCTGTAAAGGGTGGACTGTTGGTATGGGTGGTGGTACAGCTTTGTGTTGCCTGTAAGGGGCGGAGTGTGGGTATGGGTGGTGGTACAGCTTTGTGTTGCCTGTAAGGGGTGGAGTGTGGGTATGGGTGGTGGTACAGCTTTGTGGTGCCTGTAAAGGGTGGAGTGTGGGTATGGGTGGTGTACAGCTTTGTGTTGCCTGTAAGGGGTGGAGTGTGGGTATGGGTGGTGGTACAGCTTTGTGTTGCCTGTAAGGGGCGGAGTGTGGGTATGGGTGCTGGTACAGCTTTGTGTTGCCTGTAAGGGGTGGACTGCTGGTATGGGTGCTGGTACAGCTTTGTGTTGCCTGTAAGGGGTGGAGTGTGGGTATGGATGGTGGTACAGCTTTGTGTTGCCTGTAAGGGGTGGAGTGTTGGTATGGGTGCTGGTACAGCTTTGTGTTGGCTGTAAGGGGTGGAGTGTGGGTATGGGTGGTGTACAGCTTTGCGTTGCCTGTAAGGGGTGGAGTGTGGGTATGGGTGGTGGTACAGCTTTGTGTTGGCTGTAAGGGTGGAGTGTGGGTGTGGGTGCTGGTACAGCTTTGTGTTGCCTGTAAGGGGCGGAGTTTGGGTATGGGTGCTGGTACAGCTTTGTGTTGCCTGTAAGGGGTGGAGTGTGGGTATGGGTGGTGGTACAGCTTTGTGTTGTCTGTAAGGGGCGGAGTGTGGGTATGGGTGGTGTAAAGCTTTGTGTTGGCTGTAAGGATGGAGTGTGGGTATGGGTGGTGTACAGCTTTGTGTTGCCTGTAAGGGGTGGAGTGTGGGTGTGGGTGCTGGTACAGCTTTGTGTTGCCTGTAAGGGGTGGAGTGTTGGTATGGGTGGTGGTACAGCTTTGTGTTGGCTGTAAGGGGTGGAGTGTGGGTATGGGTGCTGGTACAGCTTTGTGTTGCCTGTAAGGGGTGGAGTGTGGGTATGGGTGCTGGTTAAAGTGGTAAGAGGTCACCTCCGCCTCTCAGCGATCTGTGATTGCGAGACGATGAATTATAGTTTGTAGGACACCCTCTTTATAAGACTCCAAACGGTCTCTGTGTATATGTAGAGATTTATTACCCTACAACGACGTGCCTTTTGCCGCACACTACCTTGATCTCTGTAAAGCAGACCCACTCAACTGTATACTTAATTGTGTTATATATTGTATTGTATATCTATAGGTGTATGCAATGTAGGTTACCAAAGTAGTCTCTAGTAAAAGGCAAATGATTTATAAGTGGACTGAAGAGACAATACATGTAAATTCATGTGTATGATATAATCACTATACAATGAATATCCTTTGACAATGAAATAACAATGTAACATATTAGTTTAAACATTCAAATGATATATTAAAACACAAGATTTACTTATGTAAAATATAATGATTATGTTGAATGGTGGTGCGTAGATATTTTTGGTGAACTTCACACAGTGATCCCCCCCCCCCTCAACTCGCCTCTCATAACTTCAAGCAGCTTCTAGCATATATGCCAGCCATGCATTACCATACACTGTAGTGTTGTAAAGAGTTAACCATCTGATCACCTCGCTTACACTCACACATGTACTTTTATAAAGGTCCCGTACAGTCTTTACGATCCTGTACAATCCCCTATGCCTAATAACATTGACATGCCTCAACAAAAACACAAAAGGAAAACACCAAACATGCTCAGAATTATTAGTGACAGAATTAATTAACAGCAGCAGCTTGTGCATGGTGGCGCCACCTAGTGTCTGTCAAAACGTCATAGCCACCTGGCGGCAGCCGACAGCAGTAAATGTGGATTGTGATTACAGGTAAGGTCTGATGAAAGAGGACACATGACATTAGTCCGTCGATCAGCACCTCCTACCGCACACCTCTTAAATCATCCCACGTGTGGTGAACTATAAAGGCAGGTACTCTACATGCAGTTACTATCCTACCAAATAAATATGCGGCTCCTTACTTATGCTCCATTTATCACACTCTAGATATTATGATGGATGTGCAGAAAATTACTGTATTATATATATGTCGTGATGTAGATTCTATGAACCTACCATTTAAGTTTCTAATTTTAGAATGTGACAACTGCTAGATATCTGGATGTTATACTAACAATTGAGTTTATGTGACAAATTGTCAAATCAATAAGAACTATAAAAAAAAGAGAAATAAATTGGGACTTCGGGGATGCTGGTCATCCGGACCATGAAGGTATGTTGTCTTAAAAATATATCAATTATGTTCTCTACTTCTAAATGGGTTTGAGATAAAATCTGAACTGTACTCGAGGTGTCAGAAGGATTGGGCATGCCACCTCTTTGGTGTTTTCACTGGGACTTACCACTGTGCAATCATAAAACGTGCCGTATCCAAATTGTCTGCCTCCTGTCGATGCATTTCCGAATGGAAATATTGACTTGCATGCATATTGACCTCATGTACGAGAATGCGTACCAGATTTCTGGGATGATCGAATTCAAATAATTGTATTATGTAATTACCATTCATTACAGAATCCTGTCACTACAATCAGATAAGCACATATAGAGAGATAAAATAAAAGCGATCTGAAAGATTTATGCTCAAAGTTGGATTATAGTTTTTCTTACTATCTGGTAAAGAGCTTGGATGTCCTTCAGCCACAGCTGAATACTTCACAATTAACAAATGGTTGTAGACGCATTGTTATACTTGACCAGGCAGCCTTCTTTATTTACGTATCTTCAGGCAATGAGACACAACGTTAGACAATGGTTAACCAAAGATCTGTTCCCAAAATCATGCAGTCTCCAGAAAAATGATATAATTGCAGTTGTTCCTTTAGTATCACCCACCATGAATGAATTTTCACGATGTGATTTGTCACCTGATTAATTAGGGTAATTCATTAATATATCATCCATGTCAGTGCTGCAGGAATGATTACATTTTTAGATGGGAATGCGAGACAACGTGGAGACAAGTAGCCCCCAAACTGATTTCACGAACCCCTACCCCGGACATGGTACGAGGCGCCCGTGGCTACTCCCAAGGATCTTTTGTCACTTAGCTTTACAATATCCATTAAATAGACAGAAACCCAGTGTCCTGACAAGCCTAACACCACCCAGGCCGTAGTGGGGGAACAATTGTCCCGTAAAACCTCACAACACCAAGTGAAAAATGCCGAATTAGTGTCTCAGTAAAATCATAAAACCAGGCAACATATGGAGAATCAGTGTCAAACCTATGATACCCAGGTAAGATATGGGGAAACAGGGTCAAATCTCTTAATACCAGGTAAGACATGGAAGCATGCTTCACAAATGCCCACAATATAGGAATGCCTACCGACTGATTAAAGACAAACGCTGGTAGTTGAGTAATTTCTAAATTCTATTGAGTTTTGCAAATGAATCAGGATAATATAAGTTCTATATATCAGCAAATAGAAAATGCAAAAAGAAAATGGCATGTCACCATGCTAACTTCTATGGGAGGGCCATCTGAAAATGTAAGTGCTTAGCTATTGGTGTCTATGGGAAAATGCAATATTTTGACTTTGTTGCTAAATGACACTGATGTTCTCTTGCTATCTTCAAATAATTCTGGATTATGATAGTTGGGAACATGTACAAATGAGAAATGCTAAAAAAAAAACTAAGTCACCATGCTAATTTCTATGGGAAGGCCATCTGAAGAAGGTAAGTGCTCATCTATTGGTGTCTATGGGAAACTGCTACATTTTCTTGAAACCAGATCGCAGCACCAGTGTTAAATTGAGTAGAAACATGGGGTGTCTCGATACCTACCTGCATTTGTCTTTAAAAACTATTACCTACTTATTCCTAATTTGAAAATGAAGAGAAACAAATATTATTAAAGAGCCGTTACAAATTAAAACACTAAGAGACATAGATTTATGAAGATCCCCACAAAGCCCATCTCATGTTTGTACTTATTATATATGTAGATATCTATCAAAATGTTTACTTGCTAGCACCTAGCACCTAATGATTGTAATTAATTCCAGAATGAATAATTTGACTCAAAAAATGGAGAACCAGTAATGACTTTATAATACCCAGGTAAGATATGGGGAATCAATCTTAAAACTTTTAATAAAAGGTAAGACATGGGAAATCAGTGTCCAACCTTATAGTACCAGGTAAGACATGGGGAATAGGTCTTCAACGAATCAGTGTTCCAGTAAAGCTTATCATATCTAGGAGCCCCAAGAAATATACCTTGGCCAGAAAATCTTTATACTGTTACAGTAGATATTTAGAAAATGGGATTTTTATCACAGAATCGAGGATGTCACTTTAAATATTCAAAATCGCTCAATGGTGAGAGGTCCACACCATCTTAAATCGCAGGACATACATCCCCAAAGAAGAAGAATCAGCAGCGAAAAGTACTATATCAGAGAATTCAAGTTAAGGCCTGAATTTGAACTTTGGCTGCTGGACTATTACTTGCCTAGAAGATATTGCAGTTTGATAACCCATTAAATATGTATAGTAGAAATGGCCCTATCATTTAAATCTCTTCCAAGTCAAGGACACCTATAGCGGCGTCTTACAATAAATAAGTTACATTTAGCTTGTTCTTATAATACAGCATAATAAGCTGTTATTCTAATTGTAATTAGTGATTTTATTACAAAATGGATGATCATGGAGGAAGAGAAAGGACTGTATGTCATTTAAATGCGGAAAAGAACCCCTGGAGGAGCTGGTTGATCGTGGGTTTATTCAACACTTCCAATGATATGCTCATACATCATGAACGTAATATCTCAAGTAAATGGGTCCTCAGGCTTGGGGCCATTGTAGCGGACAAAGTTGAGTTTGTAGAATCTAGGAATAACTTAATATTTGTATTGCCCGTCTAGTCTTTATAAGTACGAAACTCACATATTGTGTTAATTCCCATATTCTAGAAAAGATATTAAAGGTAAAATGATTTATTCAATCTTTTCTCGGGCATGCAAATGTGAATTTTGGAAGAGTTGAGATTACAGCTCTGAGAAATTTCACCATACATAATATTGGTATGTTTCCCCAGTTGCAGTACGTAGAACTGCTAGAGGCATCGGTCTGACTAACAAAGAGAGGCCAGACAGACGGGTGAACGGGTTTAGGTTGAGTCTGTACTCATGTCCTGATAAATCATTCATGACTTACTCTTGGACCCAAGTGTGGTAAATAGATTAGCACAGACGTTTTACACGAATGCCGTTGCCGATAATAATTGAACGTCTTGATTGTCCCTGCCTCCTTTGAAAACATCTTTGCAAACCAAGAGGTTAGACTGAATACCAGTGTTCCTTGTCGAGTCTGAAACATGGGGCATACTAATTAGTGATGGCAACGATTGCTTTCGTTTACCAGGTATATTTTGGTGCGGACTGGGGCTAAAGTCTTCCATACTGCACATTCACCCCTTGTGTACCCCATCAGTCATTAACCAACATCTTATAATCACAGATGGGGAGTATGAATCAATTAGCTTTGGACACATTCGGGCTACTTTGTGGTGGCATTTTTAGGTGGATTTGGCTTTAGGCTGCTCTGTGGAGGCATCTCTGGGTGCGTTTGACTTCGAACTACTCTGTGGATATATATATTTGAGAGTGATTGATTTCAGGCTATTCTGCATGGACATCTTCGGGTGCGTTCGACTTCAGACTTCTTCAAGGATGCATCTTTGGGCGCGTGTGAGCTCCTACTACAAGGTTAAACCTCCAGGGAATATATTAAGATTTTGTTCAGGGTCTACTCGAATATTTAACACATGCTTTGAACATCCCCTCCCATATTTTCACGTCCTTTCTCTTCATGTTAAGTAACTAAATGTACAGCATACCGACTGTATAAACTCTCAAACCCAAGAGTATTCAAGAGAGTAGTCAAGTGACCTACTGAGGACCTGAAAGGCTTGGATTCTGATTTGCTTTAAAAACTTAACACCTTCTTTTATTGTTCCGCTTATTATGCAAGAACGCCCACGGGGGTGAATGTATAATGAATACTAAACTAAATAATTTTTTCCCAAAAAGTCCGTCTACAAAAACGTATGTTTGCATGCGATTTTTTTCCTTTGGCAAGTTTCTCTTCCTGAAACAATTCAGAGAATTGACAACGCCCTGAGAGGCCAGTAAACTGGCCAAAAGATAAGGAAGACACGCCAATAGAATCTGCACGTACAACTCACCAGCTTTTGGTGTGAAAGGTATAACGATCATATAAACCCTCCAGAGTATCTTTATACTCCGTAGTGATGTGGAGGATTGATTGCTGTGTCAAATATCAGGACTCCAAGTTTTTTATTCGTCTATTTTATGTTGCTTACTTAGAATATACCTGTTTTTGCCTTGAATGTCTTTGAACTATGAGTTGGAAATGTTGCATCAATGGTGGCTCGATCCTGCTGTGCTGCTTCCATTTTCTGCGCATTGATATAGGCCTATGCTAGAAACCCCACCTTGTCGTGTGTCCTTGTTACACAGTGGTGTCTATGCTATGAGAGAGTTGTATTAAGACCCGTGTTGGGTGATTGATGATAAAAGAAGTCCATTCTAGAAGGTGAAGGTGATAGTGTATTAGAGGCATGCCCAACTGACCATGACCAATCACCAGAGACCAAAATACTTCATTAACCTACTGGTTTTGGTATATTTGCATCCTAGACAAGCTGTTGTAGAAGCAAGTAGACTTGGTGCAAGTTGGTAATATTAAATGACCCATAGACTAAATAAATCCCAAACCTTTTGATTGGCATCTTTTACAATTCTATGCTTATTCATCGATGATGAACATACCAATTGGTCCTAGTTAGTTTATAATCTCAGGTGACAACATAAAAAATCCCTCACTTTTGTTCTACTTTGTGGCAAATGTCAGGAATCTCAACCCTGCTGTGCTATTTCCATTTTCTGCGCCTGGTTATATGCTAGAGGCATTACCTTGTCGTGTGTCCTTGTGGTGTCTATACTAGGAGGAGTGTAGTATTAAGTCCTATGTTGGAGACATGTAAAACACCCTCCTGTTTTTATAGCTATGTCATACCATGCCCTCCCCTTCTCGCCCCCTTTTCACACAGGGAATTGCGTCGTCGATTAGCCAAGTGAAGATGTGAAGAAGTGTTGTGATCCTGGCCTATACAGCCCCTGTGATTGTATGGAGAATAGATTTAGCATTATGTAGGACAAGTGGATCCCACTTCTTTCTCATCAGAGGAATGAATTTTGTATTGTTCTGTGTACAAAATATATATCATATTGTAATAAAATTATACATGTAAGTATACATACTGACATAACCGCTATCTATGTAGTGGACCCAACCGCCGCCTCTACCTAGTTATATAGACAATCAGAAAAAAAAATCTAGTATCTATGGAGGTAGACCTATCTGCTTTCCTAACCTGTTTACAAATGTAGAAATAGCCAGTATCTATAGAGGCGTGCCAATAAATTGTCTTCACTTGGTTACATATAATAATAAGCAGTATCTATGGAGGTGGACCTTTCTTTACCTGGTTACAAATAACAGTGGGCGTTCTGCGCTGACCACCACTCCCTCTGGCGGTCGCAGGTGGAGTCTCACGACTTTGCTGACACTTGGACTCTCTTTACTGCTACCTGCTCAGCCCCGGGCCAGTCCGGTCAACACTGTTAGACGACTCCCGCCTAGAGGGTGCCACGGGCAGTAGAATCAGTTTATCGTCTGTCAGCGTGTGACGGCATGACCATGGATCTCAGGTTTAACACCGTTTAACAACTCAGAATTCGATATTTTACAATATAATGTTTAAGAACAGGCTTCCAAAATTAAAGGAGGGATTCTCAATATTCTGATTTTATAAGTTTCCCTATATGGTCGTCGTGTATTAGCCACAAAGAATCAAGAACAAATGAAGGAGGGAGGGAAGAAACGAGGGAGGGGATGAGGAAATAACGAATATAGGTCGGGAAAAAAACGGGGGAAATGAAAGAACGTAAGTCAGGAAATGAAGGTTGGTGAGAGAGGAATGGAAGGAGGAATGAAAGGAGGGGTTAGGGTGGCAGATGAATAGGTAACTCGCTAGATAGGTGGAGAGGGAACAAGATAGGTTAGCGAGTACTAGAGGTAGAAGGGAGGGCTTTGGGAATATCCAGAAAACTAATGAGGGTGGTTTGGTAGGGCTGATACTCCATAACGTTGATCCAGTAGTCATTTCACGAGGCGATAGCCGGGTGACCTCTTCAAACAAATTGCGTGTTGGCCACGCCCAACCTATTGCTTTGTTTTCAGATCTTTATCTCACCCCTGAACTTGAATAAAGAATGCCATTAAATTGCAGTGAACAAAGCTTATATTCATTCCAGCTGCTGGCTGGATAACTTTGGTGGTATCACCGTTGAAAAAAATCCGGACCGACTTTATACTGAGCACAATTTGGGGCATGACAATTGTACACTGTGAGAGGAAGTGACTGGCTGTAGACGGCCACTCCTATATATTAACGCCTGTTCCCACCCCGGTGAACCTGGCTTGAGGCGTGCATATTGTGTCTGCTCCCCGTTTTATACACTCAGGGATCTATCATATTACATTCATGACCTCTTCCTACCACATGGTTTGTAATGTATGAGCATGGAGGGTATTCCTTAGAATATCCACCTACAAACCACCATATCTTGTGTAGCTACGGATAAGGGAACAGCCGCGATAATAAATGAAGTTATATCATATTAAGTGCTATTAATGTGGGGAAAACGGGGAATTCCCTATCCGCAGAAATTGGATAGGCATAGATATCAGCAGCATATCCATTTGAATAACCATATCCCCCGCAGGTATTGGAACAAGGAAACGTCGGTGCACTTCTATACCCGAAATAAAATCTACTGAACGAAATAGAAATAGTTCAGGTAGATCTTCGCCGACCTGTCTATTCAGCCCTCTTGTCGCCCTCTCACGCACCATTCGTCACGGGAGTGGGACACATACCGGTGTCTGACCTTACGTCCCGTCTCGTACGTTACAGCGAGCCTTACGTCTTCCCTGTCTTACGAGATCGTGAATCAGCGATCTGGGGCCCTGGTCGTGATATACGCTGAGCGTCATAATGCGTGTTTGTAGGTGTTGTAAAGTGGGATTCACACGGTGGGATTCATGTACCTCAGAGGGTACTTGTCTGAGACAAATCCTGCTGAGATTCTTTACTGGAACCAAATGTCCTCGTATTCAATCTAGTCGATAGGAGGCCAGCAAGCAGGATCAAATGTTTTTGTCACACCCCTCACTTCAAGGGTCTTGAGTCCAAAGGTGATTGTTCACTGAGACTATGCCTGTGACTAGGTACCAGGTGTGTCCTTTCCTATATGGATGTGAATCAAAATCGCCAATTTCACTTGGGACTGGTAAAAGCACTTTGCTACGCGAATTTTGTACCAGAGGAGAATCGTCTGAGACTGGGAAAAAGGTGTGAAGTACATGTGAACAGCAATCTCAGATACATTAGTCTCTACGTGTGAATCCCGCTTGTTGACCATCACTGTTTATGGTGATTATTATGGGCATGTTTATATGACAGACAGCTAGTGCAAAATTTACTTTCCCAGTCATTTGCAGTGGAGCGGAGAAGCATCACGACCTCTCTGCCTCACGAGATTCCCCAGGTAACTTATTCGCACTTATTTACAATGAACGCCCATACAAAATAAAGTAATGGCAACCTTTCAAAGGTTATTCGAATGTTTCTCTAAAAAGCTGACAGGTTTCACAGCACCTTCTAACGGGGGACCAGCGTAAAATCTAACAGGTATTAGTCAGGTACCAGCTGAATGTAATTCCGCCCTGAGCTATGAAAATGGTGGTAGTTACCTGCCCTTAATATGTGAGGATTACATAGGCCAGGTTTCCAGGATAGTAGAGCCACACCCTATTCACATATTTCAATAAGGCACTGTTCACCTACCTGACTGTTCAGAACAAGGTGCCTGTAAAACTCCCGGGAGAACTTAGTCTCAGACTAACTCTAGATCTGACTTCTTGTGGGGCGGATATATAGCTCAAATTTATCAGAATTGTGCGTCAAATGATAAGAAAATGAGTTTGGTAAAAAGTTAAGGGAGACCGTTGGACAATTTTGTCTAAGGGTGTTCCTGACCATGTTTTTGTAATTGGATGTACAATTTGATGCTATATCTGCCCCCTATTTAGGTATGAGTAGATCCTGCTCTGGTACAGTACGTGTATATGACGAACTTCTAATTGAGAGATAGCCCTAGCTGGGTGGTTGTAAGATGATTTCCTTGTTCTACCTGTTGACCGATCACTGTTGTGTAGTGGGGTATGCGGTTGGGTGACATACACTCACCCCTTTGTGCATATTGCCCCATTTCCATAGTACAGTGAAAACCAGTCAGCCGAAGCCGGTAGTAGGAGTTTGAACGTTCACCTTTGCCCTACACACCCGATAATTCTCCTGTGCCCCAGTCCTCATGCCCCGACACACAGATTGCATCCACTCCCCCCTCAGCTTTCCTGTTCCCCAACCGGGGATAGTGTCATATCAAGTCGCCCACTGATCCAGTTTTCTGTAAAAAGACAAGGGGGGGCGCTTCATAATAAAAGTCTGACCATTTTCTCGAGATTGCCTTTGGGCCGGGGATCATAATGATGAAGGTGTGGTCCATTGGGGCTATTGCTAATAAGGCCTGGAGATATTTAGGGTTTTCAGTTGTCAAGGCTATCTTCTTATTATAGATAAAGTTAAGGGCTTGATTTATATAAAGATATACAGTAAAACCCCGCTTAAGGGACCACCCTCCGTTCCGAGTAAAGTGCCCCCTTAAGCGAGGTTTCCCCTTTAAGCGGGATTAAAATGAACTAAATAAAGATTTCTGTTCCGAAAAAACTGTCCCCTTAAGTGGGATCACCCCGAGGTGCCCCAGAAGCGGGGTTTTACTTATGTGTTTCAGATGTTTAAATCCCACAAATACGATAATTTAATGCTAGTTCAGTTCCTGATAGGACACCTATGCATTTCAGAATAGCGCCTACTACGAGTCAAACTTTCGCAAACTTCTGACAGTATTCAGATAATTGGATCTAAAACACATTTAAAAGAGCCTCTGAAATTGATCATGTGCAACGGCTTGTGTGCAATCCTCATATCAGTTCCTGCGTACGAATGCAATGTGCCTTTCGCTGAAGGATATGACAATTACAATCAATCTTTTCCCTCTGCATTGCTTGTGGAAGCTAACCTCTCTGAGATAGTTCTGGACCATGCCTGCGTTAATGATGTGTAACGTATTTGTAGGGATCAATACGCACCTTTTTTTTTTTTTTTTTGGTTTAATGTTTATTCTGGAGTTCACTACGTAGCGACAGGACCCACAGCTGTCGTATATTTGACATATAAATTCATAAATCCTTGCAATTTAGAGTTGATATTAAAGATTCTGAAACCTAAATACTGGATAGCTCCCATGGAAGTTTGCATTGAAGAGGAAAACGCCAGAGAGTCCATCGCTAAAGGTAGAAATGAGCTATCATGTCCTTGCCTAACCTATCATAGAACTCATGCAATGTAAGCGTATTCTATCAACACGAATTTGTTATTGTTCGATTTCGTGAGTTTTCTTTCTCAAATACTTAGATTTCACCATATATATATAGAGTTAGATATATATAGATACTGACATGACTAGCCATTGCGTAATCTAATGGATGATAGCAAAATGCCAGTAATACTGTGGCAGAACATATGTGTATTCCCACTGAGAACATGATATTGGTAAATTACCTAGAAGAAGGTAAAGGGGCGTGGTCTAGCGAGAGAAGTGGACCATTGAGGGTCCACCAGGTGATTAGGCGGTAATGTTGGGTTTTTTTTCTTTCTTGAAGGTTGGACCTGCCTTTCTACCTTCACTCCCACCCGTACAACTAAAGTTCTACCTACCTCCTCCCTCCCCTCTGTCCCCTCACTCCTGTCTCCCGTCTCTTCCCTCTCATTCTCTCTCATGCACACACAATTTGTCACCGCCATATCCTCACGGTAGTTGGTATGACCCTTAAGTATCATTAGCCCATATAATTGTGAAAAGGCTCTCCCAATGAAATTTTGCTCAAACAAAGTAGCATCTGAACAAAGAAGCCTTTGTCGGTAGTTGGGGTAACCACCACATTTAACGTAAACCCCCGCATAATTCACCAAGCAGATACAGGTGGATAATAAATATTGTGTATATTCGTGCTCACATATAATGAATGTAGTTGACATCATAGCCTTCGGAATTGGGATCGACTTGAAACGTGAAAAGCCCTTTTTTCTATTCATTCTTAGAAGAGAACACACCTGGCAGGAAATGGACCCCAACGGATTGGTCTGACGCCTTTGGCGTTGTGAGTGTAAATCTTAATCTATATGATTGAATTTAAGTTTAAAGCATGACTTTCAATATCGATAAAATTTATTATATTTTCTTTAATATCAAGTCAAAGATCTTGATCTGTTGGCTCAGTGCATGAATACTAGTGTCAGGAGTCGTGATTTCAAAATTAAAAAATCAAATCTTTGTTGTTGTGTGGTTCGAATATGTATTTATGTACATGTGGGTGTGTCTGTACCTATGGATGAATGGGTGGAAGAATGGATGTATCTGTTACTCAGTCACAACTCTAGGTTGAGATATAACTCTTCTTCCAACCGTCAAACCCCATATCAGACACTGATGATTTTCATTGGCTCTTAGCACGATGTATAAAGCAATGTTTAACTCGATCTGGGGCCCCTGATCTGTGACTTTCATATTCTGATTGTGGGTTAAATGGTCACAATCCCACCTGGATACCTGTGAGCTTTTTATCATTTTGGAGTGATTTTTTATAATGTGTTGGGAGTGGTCTTTGAGTAGTCAGGAAAATCCAACGGTCGTATAATGTATGAGGGAAAGAGGAAAGGTATGAAAACCAGGCTTGTGAGGCCTGATACTCATCCCGTTTTATTGTTGTCATGTGTGTCATAGAAAGGAATAGAAATGCTATCAACATCAACAGCTAATCCACTTGGATTATGTACAAATTTCAACTGAATCATTTTCTATTTTGATATTGAGAGAAAAAATCCTTATACTGTATACTGGACAACAATAAAAGAATGTTCTGAAAAAAAGGAGTCTGTATTCTGCAAGTATTTCACCTGCTAACCCTGATTGCTGCAGGAAATGTTATGTTACAGAATAATAGAACCCCCTCCCAACCTCCCGCTCCTAACTGGAAGCTAAACTATCGGTTTAAGTAAACATCAGTCTAAGAGTGAAATGCCAGTATTCCACGGAGAACTTTCATCTCACCCGTAGACTAATTTAACTCCTATTATATAGTATAACTCTTGTACAACCCCCATGAAACTCCGTTTTTTCAGTAAGTGAACCAAAGAGTAAACTGTCTTCTGTGCAGGTGCTTTCACTTGAAAACTGTCTTTAGTACTTTATAGTTTTTTGTTCAAAATAGGGGACGCAATGGGGTACATGTGAACAAAAATGTTGTTTTTACTTTAAGATGCTACTACAAAATAGTCTAAATCACCACATTTCACTTACACATCTCCGCTCTATTGTGTAATTAGAATATACTACATTTAATATCCACCTAATACTTGTAAAAATGAATACGGAAAAATTGTGCATAGCTAAAACCAACGAATATCGGCACGCCACCTATCCGGAAAAGGTGGATGATAAATGCAATATAAACAGGTTCGGATAGAAGCGGTCAAATGCTCCTCTAATATTACCATGTGTCAACTCCTCAGAGCACACGACCGCTTGTATCTGAAGCCAGTAAAATAGTATGTACCTATGCACGTGTTTCGCTATTTGGCCAAGTAGACTGATAAAATGCCAATCACAGAGTAATCAATCCCCTAATCTCTCACCTGGAAAGGCTCGTCTCGTCTACGAGAGTTACTGCGGGGCCTATCTCCACCACGCTCCCTGGCGGCCTTCCGCTGTCCTCTGCGCGTCTCTTCCGGTTCACGCGTCATGCGCGGATCAGACATCCGGTGTCGCCCCGCACTGTCCCCGCGCGCCGCTGGATCCTGTTTCACGTCGTCGTCGTCGTCGTCCACGGGCGGCACCTGGCTGGGGACGGGGCGGGGGGCGACGGACTTCCGGTTCCGGTTGTGACGGGGGACCCGCCGGTTGCGGTTCTCGTTGTCCAGCGTGCCGGCGATGAAGGAGACGGAGCGCCGGTCGGAGGTGGCGTCGGAGGCGTCGGAGCTGGTTGAGGGTAGCACAGTGACGTCCGTACTGGAGTCGCGGTCAGTGGGAGCTGCGTGTGACCTGCCCGCCCCTCCTCCTCCTGCCCCGCGCCCTCCGCTTGCACGTCTGTGCCGCCCGGCCGCCGGGTAACGTGCAGGGCGCGGAGTCGTCACGCTCGAGTCGGACGACGCCTCGGATGGATGCACACGGGTCTGACTCATGTTCCTGAAAGGGGAGCGGGTGGTGGCGAAGACGGCAAGAAAGGGAGGCAAGTGGCCACCCCCTGCGTCATAAATGGACTGTTCCTGTTCGTTAACTGCTCGTCTGTGATTATTGCTAACGCTGTCGGAGATGCCTTTATCAACGTTGTCGTTAATAATTTTACTCCTGCTGATGTCTTTACGTTGCTCGTATGGTAGTGTCTCTCCGGGACGATCATTCGAGTGAACGATGCGTCGATGGTGATTTACGATTTGGTCGTTACTGCGATCGCTCTCCTGCTCGTCGTTAATGCTTATAGAGTCCTCGTTATCGAAAACGAGGCTCTCTTCACCCTCCAGGCGGGACGTGGAGGAGGTGGTGGAGGTGGTCAGAGAGTCAGTGGGCAGTGAGTCAGTGGACTGCAGGGCAGCAGGCAGAAGGGCAGCAGGCAGCAGGGCAGCGGGCGAGTCCTCCACAAAGATGGGGTTCATCACCAGCCTCCTGGCCGCCCCATTATGCAACGGTCCGGCGACAAGGAGCTGAAACATGGAAAATAGGCGTGTAGTGAGAGAACAGCTTCAAAAAGAATTATGTTGTAGTAGTTGTCGGTAGGCTTTAATTAGATCAAATTTATTACAGTTGACTGTTAGTGCTATACAGGCTAGTTATACCCATAGGTCACTTGGTCTGAAATACAAGTTCGGGTATGGTGGATTCTCCTACTCACAAACGGTACAGAGGCTAGAATTTGAAGAAAAAAGAATTCATCTGCAACTCGGCACCATAAACGGACCGGGCTTTAAATAGATGACAAGAATCGTTCCTTAACGCCACTGCTTTTAATGATGTGTTAGGTAAGCCATACTCTGGGAAAGCTGGCCTAGCCAACCAAAGTTAGTGGGCCAGCTCGACCATCACGACTATGAAGAAGTCCATATTCAAGGACACAAGCCGATCCTTCTCATAAGACTCAAGGAAGTGACTGCCGTCTCCAGTGAGGAACACACCTTACATACGATGTAGGTTACATGATACAATTCAGGGGCAGAACTAGACTGCTAGGTGTTGTATGAAATAATGTGTTGTAAGCATAAGATATTTTGATGATACAAGTAACCTAAAGCCTTTACAAGGTGTTGTACACAAATTCATTCATTTAAGAGAACATCTTCTGTCTTGTCATACATCACTGAATGGGGAAATCGTCCAGGATGTCGTTTGTCGTAAGAGTTATTGTATCGTTCAAACCAACAACAGAAACGAACGAACTTTATTCAAAAGCCCCCTGAAAAAAAATCATCAATTGAGTTTTTAAATGAAAACTGCAAAAGACATCACGGAATTCTGAAAACCAAATTTGAAAAAGGACTGACACTTAGATCGTTGTCAATATTGCCCGAGGTTAGTCGTAATCGTAATCGTTCAGCCAGTATCGTATACACCTCCCTGGTGGTCAAGTTGACCTGCTGGCTTTGCAGCTGGGTCATCTCCCCATCAATTCGAAGTCAGCTTTGGCTTTGTTTCTGGCTGCGAATGTACTGATACGCTCCCACAGATATAACTGGAGTGCTTCATTGTTGAAAGAATATTGTCCATTAAACTCTTATCTTTCTTCAGAAATTCATAGGGATATACTTCAGCTGTACACAAATGAGTATTCCTAGTAGAACCAACCCAAAGGTGTAAATAAACCAGGAGGGTAACAAGGCAATAGTATGCGCTTTACAGGATTCTAAAAGAAAAGTTTACGATACGTCAAACGATTCCGAAATAAAAGAAATTAACATGCTCCTACTCCTTGGCTTGAAAACAATTATATTATATGACTACAACATGAATTATACAATCGCTTGTGATGATTCTGGTTGCAAAGAGGAGATTTCGAAAAATACTATAACAAAGAATGGTCTTCAGTTGAATCATTGAATGTGAGAACGATTAATCTTGTAGAAAAGACTCAAGGGAAAGACGAATTTATGTTAAAAGCGGCCAAGGGAATATGCATGTATTTTGTTGGACTGATAGATAGGGATATTGCAAAAAAGACAGCAAAAACCCAATTGCCTAATCGTATTATTGCCTAGAGTAGTGTTACCTGGAGAAGGTCAATGACATGAAATACAATTGTAACCTATATCGGGCTGAAAATATCAACTGATCCTACCTACTAGATGAAAATACAGAGTTAGAATTATTATGGTCTAAAAGATAACTAGCGTTCTCCCTGTTGGTAAAAGAGAGAGAAAAAAAGTATTTTTTTGTCACGAGATATCCTGCCTCTTCTGACCACACTTAATAGTAGAAGTACCAGCAAACATCTCTGGAATATATATGGCTCTGGGCAAATCTTACTGGTACAGAAAGTAATAGGGTTTATGATAATACGCGTACGGCCGGTGAACCATAAAAACCCAGCAGACCGGATCAGAGAAACTCGCTGATTTATAAAGAGATGAGGGTGATACGAGATGTCTACCACTGACGTGTATATAGGCCCAGGTAAATGCCGACCGCCGTACCACCCGGCGCCTGAGTCCGCTTTCACTACTGGTGTGGCTTCGTGTACTGAGGGGTGAGTTATTAAACAAAGAGCCATACTGAATCAACCATTACGATCTATATGGGCGCAAAGATTCCCTTGTGGTTGCATCACTCAAATATGATCATCTGAAAATAAAGAAATCTCAATATTGAGGCCCGTCCGATCATAATGGAGGACAATCCTGAACATGTATGAGTATTTAGTGATACTGATATACATGTTTATACTTACCCCGTCTTTTCTAAAGACTGATGGTTCTAAATAACAGAAACACAACAAAGATCACGATTTTTCATCGCTCATTCTTTAAACCCCCTCCCTCCCCCACCAACACCACTTCATTCAAAGTCTGGCCGTGTTTGTGGGTCTTTTTTAATTGTATAAGAGTAGTGGTAGTGGACACCTTATCCAAAGTCTGCCCAGGTCCTTCCCATTTTCTATTGTATAGAACAATGATACAGGTACAGAAACAGTCTTTCAGGCAAACCCGACTTACAAAAGATAAGAAAAGCCGAAGGGACTACAACAGTATGTTGTTTTAAATACTTCTTCCTGCTGAAAGATGTTTCTATTGAGTGACTTGACCTTTGTCGGTAACAAAATTTAGCCACAGGTAGAGCGACTGGACCATGGAGAAGAGAACTCCGCCACTCACACACATACACATATACACACCTGCAGGTACCTACATCCGGGCACTGAGCAGACCTGTAGGACACGTGACCCACCTTCACTGAAACCGAGGTCAGAGTTCGACTACGCCTGTGACGTCACGACATTGTGTTGTCTGACACGGAATGACCCGTTTACCCAGACCAGGAAAAAAATTCAGTTTCTATCACATTCCAGGTGTAGACAAAAAGGTTGCGGGAATTGGAGTAAAACCGCAGAAGAATTTGCTATGAAAGAAATTCATAGAATATACTGAGAAGTATAAATGAAAAAATGAAAGAGAGTTTAGAAACTGAGAGTTTAGAAACTGTGGATAACCTGGGGCCTACCTTCACCTAATACAAGAAGAAGAATGGAAACAAAAATCACTTAGATGAAAATGGTATTATGGAACTATTCTAGAACATACGTTGTAGTCTCATTGTTCCTAGTTACTGACACTGCTAATGATAATAATCATAATGTACAGTGGAAGCTACAACTGTCATACTGTCTGTAAATATTTATCAATTATCTTATTTATCTTGGGTGAGTACATCAGTTTGACAACCGTTACGATTGCACCTCCAACCTGGGGGGTTTACAGTAGTTCACCTTCTTTATTGTATTGCATGTCACAATATAACCATGAAAAACTTTGATTCTGATAGTAATTATCATGGTACAACTTAGGCAATAATTCAGCAGTATGAGATATACACAATACTTAATCGTATAAGACAGCGACACGCCGATATTTCCAGATCATACCTGTGCCCGACGGATCCGTCAGGGCGGTCAGAATCAGTGAACTTGATGTTGCTATGCGCACTTCACAGACCTGATTATGATTGGGTCGGACATAACTAGAATATATACACAATAATGACTGGTTTTGTGTATGAGTGGCCGTAATCTCCGATTAATGGATGCGTAGTAATATCCGAGCGATTCGCGAGGATATTACGTAGTCAACTACAAGGAGATTACGGTCACTCGTATACAAAACCAGTAGTTATTGTATTTATTACTTACCTTCAAGTTCAATGATAACTCTATTGCATTTAAAAAGTTTCTGCAAGGTATTTAGCTCCAGGCACCAAAGCGATGTCAACTGTGGAAGTAATTCGGTGTTGACTTACACCAATAATATAGTTCGGCTTTAACCTGTGATTTTAGCATGCAAAATGTGTTATGACAGTGATTTCTGATGGTAGATGAGATTATTCTGATTGATTCTAAATAATTAACATTGAATGAACATTCAAGAAACTTATTTCGAAGTACAAAGTGATTCGACCTCATTATGGACAGGACTATTTTCCGGAATATCCTGCAGGAGATTCTGACATGCCAGAATCTCCGGGTAGCTAATTCCAGGTGCCCTATACATTTCCGATGGAAACTCCGTAATAGGTGGGTAATAAATATGGGTAATAACCGATTCTGCCCCACCTTAATTTTGTCGTTGTACGCACTTCACCGACTGCTCCCAGTTCTGAATAGGCCAATTAAATACCAATGATATGTGACCTCCCTTTTGATGTACAAGTATTACCCACCCATTCGTAGGTGAGACGCCGGGCCCAGCTGCCAGCCGCTCTCTTTGATCTCTATTGGTCCGTTATAAGGGGAGGAGATGTGATCGGGAGGAATATATGAGGGTATAGCCAGTTCTTTAAGCCCATAAGATAGCGATATTTTCCACAGATTGTCCCGATCCGATCACCGATTATAATCGGGAACAAGAATGTCGCTGTCTTATACCCTTTACCGATCACACGTCTCCACTTTATGACCTTGTACAGCGACCCGATTGAGATCAAAGATTCATAACTTTGGATCCAATTAAGATATTCGGAAACAGTTTGCAGATTTATTATCACCTCTGTCTCCCCTACAAATCAGTATACGGCACTTCTAAATCGGACTAGGGGATAGGTAGCATCGATGTTCAAATGGCCTTCTCAGAATCGGGAACAGTCGGTAAAGTGCGTACAGCGACACGATTATGGTCGGGCAGAGTCGTCCATTACCCCCACTCTAGTAATGCCCGACCCGATTAAAATCGGGTCTGTGAAGTGCGTACAGCGACCCGATTCTGACCGACCCGACGGATTCGTCGGGCAAAGGTGTGATCGGGGACAATGGTCGGGTCGCTGTCTTATAGAAGGCCCAGTATTTTTGAATAAGTTTGATTGAGTCTTTGTTGTGCAAATTC
The DNA here is from genome assembly GCA_950022655.1 of Alentia gelatinosa. Taxonomy (NCBI): domain Eukaryota; kingdom Metazoa; phylum Annelida; class Polychaeta; order Phyllodocida; family Polynoidae; genus Alentia; species Alentia gelatinosa. The sequence continues at coordinate 18,757,027 of OX465583.1, read as the reverse complement.
CTCCAGTGGCTCGGTGGTAGGGTATTCCACTCCAGTGCATCCCTCTTGATAATATTCTTCTTATCGAGTTCAATCCTTGGTCTGATGGTAGACCAGCGTGCATCCCCTGATTTTTTCGTAGTACATAAGATTTGTGGGATACTAGTCGTATAATAGCATCTACATGTTTTGACATCCACAAAGATTAGTCCAAGTGAATCCCCAAATATTTGTAGTGGTGAACGTGCTCCAACTTAGTTCCTTTTATAAATAGATCATGGTTAACTAATCGTACGGATTTGAGTTTTGGCCTAGTTCCGAAAATCATATAATTGGTTTTCTTTTTATTTATCGTTAGTTGATCCACGGCACACCAGTCAACTATCTTATTGAGCTGTAGTTGGACTCTTTTTACAATGTTGTACAGAACTGAACCCGAGCGATAAACGACCGTGATACAATCATCATACACAGTGGAAACAATGACTGTCATACTGTCTGTAAATTGATGTGAGTATAACAACGTATTGGTGTACACGTGTATATCAGTGAAAAGGTAGAAAACCGCAACTGCATTGGATGTGAAATAACGAAATGATCTTTTCAAAATTAAATGCGATATGATTAACAAACTACAAGAGAGTACTCTCTTTTTGTCATCTAAACCGGAACGATAATAGTGTAGGGGTCGGGTTAGTTGAGTGGTGGTTGCTTTACTTTTCAACTCGAAATCGAACCGACCTACGAGTATACATTCCTATAGGCTAGCAGACACTAAAGGCAGTGCTCCAGTGCGCTGATCCTTGTTATCCACCCGTTCTCCACCCATTCTCCACCTGAGTTTGTCTTAATTTAATAGGTGGTGCTGCTCCTTTAGCGATCCTCTACCGCAAGAATGTTTTTCGTTAATTTCACCGTGATCGGCACTCGATCGGAGGTCTTCTTCACTGGGCTCCATTAACGCGATCGCTGAGATACCCACAGATCGTTTTTTCCCCTTTACGGCTTAAGTCCGCCGAATTTGGCGTTTGTTTGCTTAGTTTGTCCTAATCAGACCAATATTCATCTTCTTTAAAAAAAGATAATTTGTATGTTTTCAAGCACTACCAATACTACTGGAGCAATACAGTGTCCGCCAACTTAATACCAGCTCCAAGTTGGTAGTTTATACATGATTATCCTACCCCTAATGTAAAATCCCATAGGCTTAACATTGAGTTTCCGTATGCCACGGTGACTGGCATACGGAGTTCTATATGCCACTAGTGGCATACAGAATTGTTATCACGTAATATACCAAAATCAAGGAGACAGGGTAGGATAAAATCAAAACCTCATTCGTTTAATCTTGGCCACCGCATGCCACTCCTAGAGTTTGGGCTGTGGACTTCACTTGGTTTCGCCTCATGAAGTCACTATGCCAAACTCCAGTCGTGGTATATGGTGGCCAATATTAAAACTCATCCAGTTTTGCGATAATATTGCCCTGTAATACTTCAAATATGACCTAGATGAGACATGCACTAGGTGTCTGCAAAATATTACATTGGCAGGTTTGGCCATCATATGACTATCTTTTTCTATGAACAAAACTAAGACAATTATCAATTCTAAAGTTTAGTTATATTCAAGCAGTATGCTGTTCATGTATTTCTTACCAAGGTGGTCGGGATGAGCAGAGGTAAGGAACAAAATAATAGGATGCCATTGCCCACACCCCCACTGACTACATTCCCATAGACAACACCAACACTGGCCCCATCACAACAACCCCACTCACCACACCCCACTCACCACACCCACAGTCACCATACCCACACTCCCACTGACCATACCCCCCACTCACAACAGTCCTACTGACCATATTCCCGTCCACCACACCCCTACTCACCACGCCAAACTCACCGCACACCCTATGACCATACCCTTCTAGCCACACCCCACGAATCACACCCACACTGAGCCCACCCACAGTCAGCACACCCCACTCAGCACATCCACACTCAACACACTTTGTTGGAAAATTCCCATATTTGGTGGAGGAGCTCATGAGTTTCAATGTTATTGTTAAACTATAAAACAACCTATCCCACTAAGGTGGATTAACTGATATACCAGAATATGTATACGAGGGAAGAACCGTGTAATCAATAAACTAAAAAAAAAAAAAAATCTCCAATCAGCACATCCCACTCACCACACCCACACTCACCACACCTCTACTCACCACATCCCCCGTTGACCAGAAAACTCACCCACTCACCAGGAAATACTAACAGATTGATAGTTTGCCAAGGTTTGGTTAGGAGATACCAAAAAGGAGTGTGTGCTGCTATGTGTATCATAAATACCGACCTAAAATCCGATATTTCCTCACCCCTTCTCCCTCCTCGCACCCGCTGAACCGTAAACCGGAGCGACCATCGCGGCTGCCCCTCTCTACCTTCACGAAAAAAGCTCCATCCTCATGTTGACATACTGTGAGTTTTTATATCATCACACGTACATGGAAATAAACTAATTTGCTTTATCTTCGCTGTAGATCTGAGTTTTCTTCGCTATAGATCTAATTGTCAATATTCTAAAGATAGAAGTGCTAAACAAGGGAGGTTGGCGGATATACGCCCTCACAAAATATATTTTGAATTCATCAGAGTACATGTACTTAATCAGGAACTTTTTTATCTATTTTGGAGCGGTAAACAATAATAAAGTCACAGGATTTTCTCATTTATCAAAATCATAACATCCATACAATGCATGGTAAATTACACCCAATAGTGTCTCTAAAGAATGTTCCTCCTCTTATATTGCAATCTTCACAGAGGCAGACATTTGGCCTTTTGCAAGATGTGAAAAGAAAATGGAAATTCTCAATAAAATCACCAAAACTCAGAAAAATAGCAAAGTTCAGGAAATATAGAAAGTACTCTCTCGACAAACACTTTGGTACTCCTATGCCAGTTTTTAAAAAGAATCTCCCTCATTTGTTTGCTTCGAATCTTGTTCAGATGATGCCATAAGGCTTTTAGGGTATACAAAGATATGATTTTCGTATTTCATACCAGAGGGCAATATTGTCGACCTGCTGGAAGCTTGGGGCAGCTTGTAGTGCCTCAAATAATTCTCCATAGAAAATAATGTAAGGTTCAATAACAAATGGTACAATCAAGGTATCGGGAAATGCTTTCGGAAAAGATCTTTATCAACAAGATCTTCGGTAAATCAAGGTTTTCAGATCACACATGAAGCCTCGGTCTGCACTGTCCAACGTTAAGCCAAGATCACAGTGTGCAGGTGAAGACATTCTAATATGCTCTAAGGCCTGTTTCCATTGGCCGACAAAAAATGTGTAGAATATTTGAGTTACCAAGAAAGTCTGTCGGTGGTGCTTCCGACTGTGCGTTGTTACGGACAAATCAGTGAGGGTAGTAGATTTCACTCAGTGAAAAAGCTTTCACTCAGTAGTGGGTGGTGAAACATTGCATAATCTAAGCAGAAAAGTCATGAGTCATTTCACGAGCTGGGTCGTTTCCATTGACCGATTTTGAGTCAGCAGTGCCAAAAGTCTGTCGATGGTTCCTGACTTTAGATCGGTGATGGGACATCAGCCAATGGAAACGGGCCTTAAGGGGAGTCCTTGGTCTACACTGACCATCATTAAATTACGATCACAATGCCTCGGTTTAGACACAGTGACAGGCTACAGGGAGTCTCCAGTCTACACTGACCATCATAAAGCCAAGACCAGGTGTAGGTCTACACATTAACAGGTTAAAGGGGAGATCTTAGACTGAGTCCCTCTCCAAATCAATATTAACTACAAGTCAGGTAGAGGGATATTCAGAGCAAGCTTGAACTTTTCAAATCAAACCCCCTTCTGCCTGATGAGACCTTCCAAAGAACTTATTTATATCGATTTGAAATGAATAACAATAGAATATAAACTAATATCAACCTTTCAAAAGGATTGATGTCTGATAGGGTTTGACAGTACTACTACTATTTTTCTTCAGGGTTTTCCAAGAATACTGTATGAGGAGTTCAAGTGATAGTATGTTATCTATGTTTAACCATCCCACATGTTTATCCCCTTTGACACAAGAAAATATAGTATCTGGTCTATTATTTATTGCCAAAACCTATTGTGTGATGAGCGAGCACTATTCCATAGACAAAATGGAGGGAACTACCTGGCCTAACATGCGTTCAGACCTAGGCTAGATTTCCAGGCTAAGTTAGCCAAGGCCAGCACGAACCTGGTTATGAGATCCGGAGCGTGTGGGCAACAGGAAGTCCCGGTCGTCCTCCGATGAACGCGTGGTGCACAGCGCATGTGTAGAGGAGGACAGACGTTGTGGCACCGCGCAGGGGAAGAAAGATGTCCGGGTATAGTGTCTAGTGCCTGGCACAACTGTGACTCGTCTGTCCATACTGCTGCACCACACCGGGCTGTCGCGGACAGAAATTTCACGAGCCATGTCCTCAAAGTGGGTGACGTCCGCTGTGGATCATTGTTCAGTTACTAGTTGAAGCTGAAGTTGGAGTGAGGGAAGGAATTGTCATTATAACCACTGTCCCTTTGTCAGTCCCCCCGTTACAACTGTTTATGGTGGGTATCAGCCTTAATGTCACGCTCAAATGATAATCTGTTCAGTTATGTTTAAATCAGTTGTCACTGTCAATGTCACACCATGAATGCTACATAATATGTTTCGTAGATATCTTTGTCACTTTTAAGATTTATCTGTCCCCTGTGTCAGTCAGAAAGTGACTGTCAAACAGTGTGTCATCTTGGTGGTCACTCCACAGTCATCATTATTAGAGCGTGCTTGTGTGCCTATTTACATTGCCTAAAGTTTAGAGTGGTCAAATATAGGCTTCCTGCGAACTGCATAAACAGTATCCCTTCACTATCTGCATGCCAATTGCTGTGATATTGACAAAGGAGCAGGGTGCCAGTGTCTCAGGTTAGTGGGTTACAGAAAACTATCCATATACTGAATGTAACTAAAACCTTTCAATTGTTATTCATTTATGATTGCATGCTCATTCATTAGTGATGAACATACTATTTGCACCTGGTATCATTTGTCTGCCACAGTACAAATCACACTACCTAACGTCCTGGCAGTCAGCCTTTTTGTGAGCATGTTAGGCACTGCACCCATCAGGTATAATCCTCTTCGTTCTGCAGTCCCTCACATTGTCTGTCACCCTGCTTTGTCACTAATGCCTGAGTGTCTCATGCCACAATATGTTACCCTACCTCCTCTCTGTGATTTCGTTTGTTAAAGATATATCTCTATATATGTGGCAGTGACTGCTACATTATTTGTCGCCTTTGTCTAGTTGATATCATCTTTAATTCCATGTGTCAGTCATCCTGTCTTTCACTTTCTTTGTTACTCATATCCTATTCTTCATTATATCTGTCTGTCACTTAAGTAATGCATATATGTTATAGTGCCTGCCACTGCCACTGTATGTTACTGACTGTCACTGCCTGTCACTTAGGTACTCCAATATGTCACTGTACCTGGGACCCTGTCACGAAGGTGAACCCTATATTTCTCAGTGCCTGTAACTGTGTCCCGCCACTTATATGATACAATGTATCTCAGTTTATGTCACTGCCCGTCACTGTGTGTGTCATTAATGTAATCCGTATGTGTCACAGTGTTTGTCACCCTGCTACGTTGCAACATACATAATCCTCACATGTCACCGTGCCTGTCACACTATCTGTTACTTGCACAATTCATATGTGTCAAACAAAATTGTGATGCCTATCACCTGTCACTCAAGATCTGTCACATCAATAATCCCTATGTCACACTCTCCGTCTCCTTGTATGTTACGTATGCATTCCATGTGTGTGTTTCTCTCTGTCAGTCTGTAAGTCTATGTTTCTGGTTGTACATGGAGACAGACATACTCTGTCTTCAGTTGCTCCTGGTCTCTCGTCGGGGACAGTTGTCTCTCTCACTCACCCACAGAGATGTGAACCACAGGAAGCTCTTATAATGGCCAGGTCACAGGTGTGGTCAGAGCAATTTCCGCATCAAGTAACGAACGGTATCACGAGGTCATGAAGATGTGAAAGGTGCACCAGGAAGACAGCTGACACCATCAACTCACTTCTGAGTGTCAGAATTAACAAACAAGGTTCTGATTAATGAATTGGATGGTCTCATTCTGCGCAAGCTGGTTAAACTGAACAGAAACATCTGGATTGTCACAGGAGAAATTTTGTATGCAAAAATGCTGAAAGGGGATTTGACACCTTGTCAATATTCCCTCTTTTAAAGAGTATGTGATGTTTGAGAAATGTTTTATATGATAGGTACTTAAATTCATGAAATGATCTGAGCTGAACTTTGATGGGTTTTATTCATTTGCCTTTTGTTGTCTATATAACCGATGTTTCTCTGCATTTCTCGATATCTTTCAGATTAGCCTCTCCAGCGTTACCCAGCACGCTGTGCACAGGTACTGTACTTGTGGAAGTGATCTTCCGGGGCCACTTCAGGAAGTAGTTGCAATAAACATCCTTGTTTATTAAAGGCGTGGAGTTGTGTCTTGTGTGCCAAGTTAGTTCATACTTTCCGAAAACCGAACCGACCTACGTATTATCTCACCCCGGTATTTTTCTCCATAGGCTTAACATTAGGAACTCGTACTCCACGGCTGTGAGGTTCGTGTACTCAATACTCAATGGTTAATTTGGTGATTCATTTCATCAATAAATAGTGTTATTCGGGGTGAGATAAAATCAGAAACCCACTCGATGAAAATAACTTGGTCTGCACTCCACCTCGTTTGACCACAGAGTAATTCACTCAGCTTCGCTTCGTGAATTACTCTGCAGTCAAACTCGGTGGAGTACGGACCAAGCTATTTCCATCTCGTGGGTTTCCTTCTAAATAGCGCATAGGGTGGGACATCGCCGGGAACTAGTGTTCCAGAGATAGATCTTCCGACAGCTAGCTAGGCGGCGACCACCACACCATCATAGCCCATGAGCTATTCCTGAGCTCTATGCCTGATAATACGATATTACATGGATCTGTTTCAAATCTAGCTGTACTTCATGTCTTTTTTAATTAGTCATACTTGAGATGAAACAATTAATAAATTTACCGAAACTGAATCGTGACATCGGGATATAATCGAAGTCTATTCCGAGATTTTGTCGCCTTATGTTGCTCTTGGTTTGAATATGAATTCATGTCGATAACTGCGTCGCTTCTAGAACACTCTAAACTGAAGTCTATACTTACAGCTAACGCCTGGCAAAACAAGCTTGAAACTACTCTAATACAAAAACATAAATGTCATCTGCTAGGGGCCATCCATTTATAAAGTATGTATGCAGAAATTCGGAAATTTTGACCATTATCCTTCTTTAGTCATACATGAGATGAAACAATTGCCTTGGGGTCAGAGTCAATGTTTTTGTGGCGGACATTTTTGTAAGCTGATAAAGGGGGAGGGGTAATTAGGGAGAGGACATCATTTTGAGCAAACAATTCCGTATACACACCTGTATGATTTATCACCTCTTCGTTATGTCTATCATCATATACCTATGGCTATATCAACTACGCATCCTGCCCGTACGTATTTAGTATATAATAATACGAAAACAGGCTGACTGTCTTCGTAAGTCAGAATACTTGGTAAAATTATTAATCAGATACCGACAGGTGTTGAATAAAATAACTTGACATGAATTGCTACCGATTATAGAACCTAGCATCGCCGACTGATTATTACACGTTACTGATAAAATATCGACTGTCAACACTGTCAACCGCACAGATCCAAACCCACTCAACGATTTCTCAACCCCAAATTGTGTAATGTGTCACCACTGACCGATTTTTTAGGCCACCTACAAAATCAAAACGAGTCGAATTGATAGGGCTTGTAAATGCCTACACGACTTGCAGTGTCACCGATTATCGGTAACGATATATTTTTAGGGGACAACTACCGACCAGTTCTACCCTTCCCGATATATTATCGATGTAATTACCGTCGGCAAGCGTAAACTGGGTGTAAGATCTGTAACTGTCTCTGTCTGTTTCAGAGAGACGTTGGTCTCTACCCCTGGCGTTTGTCTCAGAATCAGGTGACCCGAGTTGCCTTGAGGGTGTCTTGATAGATTACTGATTGTTCAAAGTGACACTTGGTGAACTTAAAACTAAGGACTGCGCCAAAAGAAAGGAATGACGCCAAGAAACTTCCATATTGAATTTTCGTAGTTCTAAACCAATCTGTGTTATCACGCACATTGACTGCTTCTCAGACTGACATTCACAGTGAAGGTTTTCCTCTCATTCTTTTTCTTTATATTCTTATTGTTTATTGCTATCTCTCGCAGAGCGACTTTTTCAAATACAATACTGGTGTTAGCATACAATTTAGTACAACCACACTAGTACAATAATAAAAGAAAACTTAAAGAACATTTTGCTGAAAGTACTCAATGTGGATATATGGGATGGGGTAATGCTGAATAATGTGAGATGGATCTTATATATATTTGACCTAAGCCTTGAGCTCCTTAACACTGCATCATGTCTGGATTTCAGTGAAAAGTTCGTCCCATGCCTAAGGACATTGTGAACAGGAGTTTCATAAAAAGTTTGAACTACGTTGGTCAAATCCACCACTAATAGAATTACAGCATAGCTTACATATGTACATACTATATGGAAATATGGCCAGTGTGCCTGAATGGAATATGTTCAGAGGCATTTTAGTCGGAAATATTGACCGAGTTCGAAGAACGAGGTGAATCACTTCCCACCAAGATATCGAGGAACAGATGGAATTCAGGTACACTGACTATGTCTCCTTATTATCATATACCTGTAAATCATTAAAAACGCCATTTTACATTGGTCACGAGTTACGGAGGGACGTATGATATTATTTCGTCACTCAGTGACGAACGGAATCTGTACTCCTGGTCAATAAATTGGAGACATTCGCTCATAGGTATGTAATAACAGATAATTCAATCTCACTTTTGTAGAGAAATAGTACAAAGTAGTTTCAGATTGCTTCTGTTAACTCCAAGTTCCATCAAGACGGATGAGTTGGGTGGTGATTCGAATGACATTTTATGCTAAAACATCAGCCATGATCAAAACAAAGATATCTACACAAACTATCGGCTGCATAATAAATGGAAAGGACAGGTTTTACAGTCGTAAAGAAGGCATAATAAATCGTGGAGGTTTATTTATGACTAAATAAAACAGGAAGCTCTCAAAGAGGAGATATGGGTCAGACAAACGAAAAACCAAAAAGATGGGAAAAAGTTTCAATAATTAAAACTCCAAAGAAGAATAGTGGGGTATTTGTGTTATTTCTAGAATAAGTCCGTCTCGAACGGTTGTTAATACAAGACACTTTCTCCTGCATATTCTTAATAATGTAAGCATAAAATTAAGATCTTTGCTGTAAGCCTAAAATTAGAAAAGTCATGAAGGACAACCCAGAGATTCACTTCTCAATAATTGCCTAGAACTGTAGTACTCTACGTAGATGATTCGCGAATAAACACAGAAGCACCCGAGAAGCTGTGAAACAGATTGTCCCACATTCTGAAATCACATCACAACAAAGTTTAATGATTTTCCGTTCGCAGCTACCATACATGTGAATACATAGCAACATTTATATTGTGTCACAGTGCGTTCACAAAGAGTGCGACCAATTGTGTGGGATTCTTTTTTTGTTTGGTCATCTGGCTCGCAAGATGCTTCTTTATACCTTAATAGTCCTAGTTCAGGGGTTATCCATAAAATACGTACGCACTGAGGAGGTTGGAGTGGGTGGGGGTGGGGTAGACTGGCTCAAGTCTTTGATTAGGAACATTCATTAAATGATTAAACACAATAAGAATAAAATTCATTAAAGTATGTGTACTTCTCTGACTGGCCCATAAATACCAGCGAGGAGGGTAACCATAGGATTTAGGGACTGGAGCCAGTCTAGGGGTGGGGCAAAATATTCGGAAATTGTGCGTATGCTACTTCTTTGTTCCATTGCATACAAGATTGAGAAGGGGTGGGGGATCAATCTTATCAGAAATTACATGTACATGTATATTAACAATTGTGGTGGAATGTGGATATACTTCTGCCTATGACGCATTGGTGGTGTCAAGTTCATCATTAACCAGCTGGCTACTGAGTATGTCCGAGTTCACCCAACCCACTCACACCGAAAACTATAAACTCTTGATTCAAAGTTCCTTTCTAATTATGACATTTGGGCTATGGCAGGGTATCATAGATATCTATTCTACATGTACGTATCATGACGAAATAAATATTTTATTTCTCAAATATCCTGTCTCGTGAATTAGAACCAACCATGTTGACAGCGATTCGAAATGGGCTATCTTTTAGTGGCCTTGATGCAGAAATACGACAGAACCCGTCCGAAAACGATGTCGCCCCGAGAATTTTTCATCTTCAAACGAACTCCCCCCCCCCCCCCACACACACACACACACACACACACACACACACACACACACACACACACACACATACACACACACTGATGCACTCTACTTAATTTTTTTGGGTTTTTTTGTTTTTTAATTCTACCAACCAATTTTATTATAAATTTTTAGGTTTTTTTTGTTTTTTAATTCTACTTAGTTACAATTTCAATATATATTATTATTTTTTTCTATTCATTATTATCATTTTACTTATTTGATTTTTATCATCATTTATTCTTAATTTTTTATTCTATACATTATATTCAATGTAATTCTAATTAAGTATTACCTTATAAATATATTTAACTAATTTATTCATTGCATTCATTGAACAAACTTCCTTCATTCTTAAATTATTCATTTCATATGTATATTCAGTATCAATTTCTCTTGATTTATATCTTAATATTTCAAATTTCTATTCAACATTCTTGAAATAAGAAATAAACTGTTGCCAGTACAGCAAGGTAGTACACCATTGTATACCTAAATACAAATCACACACACACACACACACACACACACACACCTACACACACACACACACACACACACACACACACACACACACACCTACACACACACACACACACACACACACTCAATTTGGGAGAACTCGCCATGCAACCAACTCCCACTGTAATTAATTCGCATACTGTCTCTATACGAGACAAACCTGGAACTGAACTGTGATACACCCAAAGTGTTCAACACAGGGTAAACTGGCATGATCACAAATAACTATGGAAACTGTTAACCGTTGATCTAGCAGACCTGAACTCCACACCTTCTGATCCTTTAGGATCAACGTAATATTCTATTCGAATTAGCTTATAAATACATATACCACATACTTTCCCATCTGTAATTATACCGGTGCTGTAAGCGTGTACCTGAAACCTCGAGGACACCACTCATTGCTCATGTCTTCACAGTATGATTAAACAAATTTGTAAAAAAAAAAAAAAAAAAAAAAAAAGGATTACACCCCCACTGACCTCACCCAGATTTACAATGTCTCTTATGGGGTTTCCATAAGACTGATTGGTCGGTCGTAAGCCGATCGGCATCAAAATCGTATGGTACGACAACCTGTTGGCTGCAGTGTGCATGAGCCTTATATTGATGACCTCAAAATGCAATGAACTCTGTCTGGATTGATGTCAGAGCGACACACATCTTTACACGGCCGCATGTTAGGGCGTGTTGGTGTCGATGAACCGGCTGTACACAACTCCCAAACACCTGTGTGTAATACACGAAAAATGTCGCATGAAGCCTGACTAAGTTGCCTTTTAGATAGGCCTACTGTTAGAATAGGCCACTGAAAATCAGCTGCTGTAATGGTACCATTCCACTCTCTGTATTGCTGTACACTGTACTTTTTAATACTAAAGAATCTTTATATATAAATATATATATATATTTTTTTTTTTTGTGCATGTTTAGTACTCATATTACTATAAATACATGATATTTCCTCTTATGTATGCCTTTTGTATCAATCTACTCTGCTATGTTACGCAACTATATTTTTGAAGTTCGTAGTGCATGAATTGTTTAGAGCCAGATGGAAATAGATGCTGTATGAGCCAGGTCAAACCTTTAGTATAAATAAAAGATATTTTAAAAAAGGTGCAGGGCCGCATATTAGAATCACACACATAATGCTAGATACAAAAGCTTAACCCTTCGTGTAGTGCTGCGAGACGATATGTTTTGATACAGTACATTCCTAGGACTCAGAACCTCCGGGTATCCCAAAGCTATTTGAAGACCAGTTTAAGGTCAGCCTATTAATGGAAAAGTCACATTTGCTCAGTTTTGTGGCCATCGTCCTCCCTTGGTTTAGTGTAGTCTCATTGTTACTGAGATCAAACGAAAAACATTTTGCTTCAAAGTGTCAATTGAGAGTAATATCTACTAGGATTCTAGGACAGCTGGAAAAATACAGACAATATGACTTAAAGGTTTTCACACTGAAATTTTGAGAATCTTCTTCCCCTAACCCCACACTAGACCCACTCCTTCGTTGATAAAAATCCTGATAGCACACAAACAATCACGACAGGTGAATGAATTCTGATCCGTAATAGATAAAACTTCCTCCACCTCAGGCAGTGGGGAGTTGACAAGACCTCTTGGTGCTCCTGGACTCCTGGATGCTGGTTATAGAACCGGTCCCAGGGTATTCTTCTTGAGGCAGACTGTTGATTGATGCCGCGTGCTGTACTGTGAGGGGCGTGGCTGGGTGAGCGGGTGGATGAGGATGGGGTGTTAATGAAGTGCCCTGCACGTGATGAGGATGGAACGAGGGTAGGCTGACTCACCTGCGACACGTGCAGTCGGCGTGCGGCGGACGGCGTACGGCGGGGCGTGGGGCAGGTCCGGCCGGCAATGGTCACGACGAACCCGTCTCCCCGGTCTCCTCCCGGCCGCGTTCAGTAGAGTATGACGGAACCATTCACCGTGACGCCACCACGCGGCCTCTGTGTTTGTGTTGGGGGGAGGGGGGGGGGGGGGTGATATTAACTGGTGACCTCAGTGAGGACAAATCTCACAATTCAAGAGGCTCAAACGAGATATGGGTGAAATCGTCATGTTAGCCTTCTTTTTACACGCTACTTAATATTTGAAGATGTTTATTAAAGATACCGAAACCTGGCCTATATATGAACGCATATTAGTCCAGGAAGTGTCTGCTATTTTGTCAGATACATTGTGGGATAGCGCTGGCTCAGCACACTGATCAAAACAATACCTTTGGTATCAACCAATAGACCAGATATCATATCTTTCGTAACAAAGGGGGTAAATGTGTGGGATGGTTAAATAAAACTTAAATGACTGAAATAACTATCACTCGAACTCGTCGCACAGAATACTCGGAGGGTCCCTGGTGAGAAGTAGTGGTATTACTGTCTAACTTTGCCAGGAAACATTTTAATAAGTTATCTACCGGTATTATGTTTTGAAAGGCTGACATTATCTTGTTTTCCGTTCATTCTAAACCAGCATAGAATATAGGTTATTGGGGGTTGGACAGTTTCGTTTCTAGAGCGCGAACATTATTGATACTGCACCCCTAGCATTGGGTAGTATTTCATCGCTGTTCAACCGCAGGTGTATGATAATTAGAAAACAATGGTATGATCACCCATGGTGAATGAGTGTATAATAATGGTGGTGGGGGGGGGGGGGAATTAAAAGGTTTGGGCTATATTCAGTCCAGGTCAGCTGGGCATCACTCAAAGATATATAGACGATGACCCTCTGCACCTTTCCTAGTGTGATGTAGTTGGCACGCAGGTACTGAAAGGATGGTTTTTGCAGCACATTGAAAGTCTATACAACATCTCCCTAACCTAGGCAGCGTATATTTGAGCGTGAGACCCACACTCCACAAGTACCATTAGGGGTTTTACCTCTAACAGCCGAACGAATGCCTGTGTAACTGCGGTGCCCTAGGCTTTGTCCATAATTGGTATTCCATCAGTATCAATCCAATATACGGTGATATACTAGAGGTGATAAACGCCTTCAAAATGACGCTTGTTGTTACTGCACATCAGGTTTTCAGGCTTATTTTGGCGGCTTTTTTTATTTCAAAATGTGAGATCAATATGGAATACATTATGTGGCAGCACCATTATCAGGTCACATTGGCCAAACCCTCCGTATAAAAGAAGTTGTCAATAGATTTGATCTTCATGTTGTTCAAGATAATGTGACCATGTGCAACAGCAGTGATTTGTCATCATGTCTAGATATTGATTATGCACGATTTCTGATTATTGCATTGAATTTTTGACCCCCGGAACCCTAAACTGAAGGTATCACACTAAAAAGTATGATAATTAATAGCTGGGTTGTTATCTCACATAGGTTTTGGGGCTTATTTTGGCCGGCATTTTGGATTTTAAGATGGTTCACAGATGAGAAATGCCTCTAAGTTATAGCTTGACATCATTTGCTTTCTAGACATAAAACTAATGGCATACTTGATGAATATTATATTGTCCACTCAAGAAAAAGTGCAGTTACTATTAGCTTTGGCAGCCATATTGAATTTGATGGCCATATTGAAAAAAGTTGAGCTAGGCCCCTACTCTGATTTCGATTGGTACATCAAGTTCTGCCATTGTGCCAAGTTGTATGCTTGCATATGAAAATGAAGTCATCTCACACGATTCTGCTGAATCGTTATATTAAAACACTAACTTAAGTCATTGGTGATTCCGCTCTGGTAGACATGTTGATGGACAATATTTTCATGTAGCATTTAATGGCAAATAATATATGCAAGCACTGACCGTGCTACCTCCTACAAACAAGTAATGACCTATTGACAATGGGACATAACAAAACTAGCCCAACATGGTTATTTTGACGGTGATGTCTATAATATTTTGGTTAATTTTGTTTGTGGAATTTTGTCTATGAATCCTAATTATAGCCAATGATATTGGTTTTTATGTGAAGAGATTAATTATTAAATTATTAATACTTATTAGGAACACAATTACGGCTACCATTTTGTAAATGGCTCGGTAACCCTTGTTGTCATTAACACCTTCAAAATGACGCAATTTTCTGCAATTGAAATTCAGTTATATCTGAATAGTTTTTTGTCTTATATTCCACAGCAAACGATTGGTTGATAGTCATTGAGTTGTTTTTTTCAAATAGGAATTCCTTTATATAGACTTTAACATTCTCTAGCTTAAAATCCACAGAGAAAGTACCTTCGTATACGGCCCATTTTCATTGGCCGATTTCATGTCACCAATCTACAGTCAGGAACCACCGACAGACGTTTTGCACTGCTGACCCAAAATCGGTCAACGGAAACGACCCAGCTCGTGAAATGCCTTCCGACTTTTTCTGCTTAGGTTATGCAATTGGCACCACCGATCACAGAGTGAAGGCTTGGTAACTCAGTGAAATCTACTACCTTAATAGTGCCGCTTAAGGCCTGTTTCCATTGGCTGACGAAAAGGGTGTAGATCTTTTGAGTTACCCAGTTCGAAGGTCTGTCGGTGGTGCCACTGAATGGCCGTCGGTATAGAAGGGTAGAAGATTTCACTCTATAACTAAGTTTTCACTCAGTGGTGGGTGGTGCCCCATTGCATAATCTAGGCATAAAAAGTCGTGGGTCAGTTCACGAGCTGGGTCGGTTCCATTAACGGATATTGGGTCAGCAGTATCTCCCGCTTCGGATTTCTGCAGTTTTTGTCGTAGCTATGTCCCTACATAAAATCATTTTTCTTCACAGAGCGATAATAGGGGATAGCTGCGGCCCGTCTTGGTCTCCATTTTGGGGGTACTAGGACACAGACACTGCATCAACTCTGGTTGTATAGTGACTCAGTTTTAGGACTATCTTTGTTATAAACATTTCTCATGGGCGTAGGCGGCAAACATCGCCCCACGTAACTTCAGTCTCGAGACTAGTTTTCAGTCAATCTGGGAGTGGCCTGACCACATTGTCAGAGGTACAGAGTGTCTGGCATTGTATATCATGGGTGTAAGAAAATGTGATGGCAGGTGGACCCGTACACCATGACCCCTCCCACTCTAGAATGTGTGGGTGCCAATTCCTCTCCACCCTACATTGTTGGTCACTCGGTCCCTGCCTCTAGTTTTCAAAACATTCTCATGCATGAGTTTTCTATAAAGAATATTTAAGTCTCAAGAAAGAATATATCGCAAGCTATATGACAAAAGAAATGCTGAAGAAGCATCCCAACTGTTTAAAACATCTGGCCACACTGCAACATGTGCGGATTCACTGCTGAATAACACGCTTTTGCAGACCTCGCCATCTTGTTTGGACATATCTTAACACCGGGGACACACCAAACGAGTCAAGTCGGCGATCTCCAGAATCGCCAACACAAAATAGCATATATGTGAGATATTATTTCATAGGAATATCTCTCACCAATAGTTTAGCATATCACAAGCAATAATAAGGTGAAACATGAAATAATAGCTCACACCACGGACGGTCATCCAAGTCCGTGCTCACATACAGGCCATTTTGTGATTCTGGAAGTCACTGCATTACTCGCATGGTGTGTCTCAAGCTAGACTGGTTCCCTTCCCCAATGAAATGTGGGACAGGAAACGCCCAGCGAAAGTGTGATTGATCTTGAACTTTCACTAGTCCCTGCTGATTTGCGATGGCAATGAGAGCCATTACAATCTCCCTGCCTCGCGAGATTCCACAAACACCTTAATTCTACTTTATTACACTGCACGAAAACCACCATTTTACATATATATATACGCCATCGCGATAGCGCACGTATCGGCTGTATCGTGGCCTGTTTATACTCGTATACACCTCTTATACGCGTCTGCGTTTCGGGCATCTACGAGACAGTTTCCATATGTAGACGCGCGTGACTTGGCTGTCTTTCACGCCTGGCGTATTTAAGATAAAACATACTCTGTGCAATATATATACGCCAGGCATATAATATGATACAAAAAAAAAGAAATTGCGTCTCGCGGCCCGCCCCGTCCTGTGGGTGTTGGTAGAGGATGCACCAACACTGACCCGCCACCCGCGACCTCCCAACCCAACCCCCTACCACCCCCCCCCCCCCCCGACACCCCACCACCCCACCACCCTACACTCACTCTACCCACAGTGAAGCCCTGGTACACGCCCCCCGCCTCCCTGCAGACGGATTAGCGGCCGCTCGGCGTGTGTAAGATGATTTCAGTCCCGAGGGCGGGCGGCTGAGCGGGTGGCTGTGAGGGTGGCGGCCGCATTCACACTACTTCTAACAAGGCGGGGGCGGAGTCGGAGTCAGAGTCGGAGTCGGGAGGAGGACTTCAGGCGCACAGAGACACTTGGGGGAGGTGATTATATAGTAAGCTTGACTGGCCACACATTGAAATGGTGTTTTAAAGTTTTTTTAAAATCAGAAAAACGGTAAAAAACAACTTAATGTATGGTTTATTATGTGTAATTAATCAATTCATACTCAATCAGGTTTTATAAAGGTTTTATAAAATAAATTGGTAATATAAGATTGCAATTTTTATATAATACAGACTTTATGGTTTATGGCAAATGGAATATGCTACCACTGATGTCCCCAAGTGGCAGAGGTCGGAATTATTGGAAAGTGGCGTAAATAAATAGAATCAGGCGTATATATGACGTATATAAGACCGCACCATGGACATGTATATATACGCCACTAGATAAGGCGTCTATGAGACGTCTAATAGGTCGAACTTCTAGACGCAAAATCCTACTGTTAGACGCGTTTCGAATACATATGTAAAGTGGTAAGTTTCGTGCAGTGTTACAAACAAGGATGATAAAAAATAAGGTAATGGCTACCTTTCAAAAGATAAAAGATAATTTATTAGAACGTTTGTTTATTTTCTGTAGGAGTTAAGCCATGAAACTTTAATACAAGTTTGGGAAACATATAACCTATAATAACCCCAAAGATGAAGAAGATCAGCCTCTCCGATCCGCCGACATTGCTGAAAACGGTTCCCAGGTCCTTTGATAGAACCTAAAGGGGGGTACCCACTGCTTCCGACACACTCCGATAAGGCTTACGACACAGTACGACAAAGAAAGTCCCTGTCGGAAGGGCTCTGTCGGAGTGTGTCAGAGTGTGTCGTAAAGCCTTGTCGGAGTGTGTCGTAATGGTTTGGCTGGAAAAGAAAGGTTGACGCGGTACCGACACACTCCAACACAGACAGCTCACTTGGAGGACTTTATTTATATATAGGAAATATACTGAGAAATGTGATTTTCTTCAATTTTCTCAAAGAAAACTTAGTGAATTAGTGTATTTTATCAATTGAATTAAAGGTGCAAGCGAATATCTATGATCATGTCATCTCAAACCTTTATTATAGTATGGACTACATTATTAAAGTCTATGTACTGTTATTAGACAGTACATATACATAGTTACAGTAGTTAATAATGATCTAGTATCGGATACCATGTAGTATACATCAATAAATATGGCCGTGTAGCACACAGATAGATATTAAGATTGTATGGTGAGAAATCTCAATTTATAGGAAATTTACATTTCAGTGGGGGGGGGGGGGGGGGGTTAAAACACAGAGAAGTGTTGATCAGATTATCGGATCAGATCAAATTATAGTTCACAGTAAGGTGTTGTCGTCCCCAACTCTTTAACACACTCCCCAGTAGGTAGCACACAGGGAATTTTATCTGACTGTCAAACTGACGGCTGAAAATTCCAAAAGATAATCTTAGATTTTAGTATTGGTAGTGTTTGAAAATAGTATTAACATATTTGAAGGTTACCTTGATGTAACTCTTAAAAGCAGCCGTATGTGGACACAGCGAATGATTTAACAAAAATAAGGTTGCATGTTTAGGGATCTATAACGTTAAAGGGGGTGTCCACTGAGCTCCCGACACACTACAACACACTACGACAAGCCTTTCGACAAGCGTTACGACACAGAATCGAACGTTTTGGGTTTTTGTCGTAGCAGTGGACACACTGTTCCGACACGGCTTCCGACACACTGCGACAAGTGTAATTTACGGAATAGGGAGAAGCCGTAGGTATATGTAACTATTAACTGTATGTGCATCTGTACATGTATTTGATAAGGGACAAAGCAGACTGCCATTGATAAGCACGTCATTCTTTAGCATTATACCATATTGTGTAGGGTTGTATTATCACCCACTTTCCAAGAAGGTATATAGGATCTCCTATATAATACATAGATTTCTTGATGATCATTTCTGTGATACTATCACAATTATTTAGTTATTTCATAAATTATATGATACCCAGTAAATGAACTAATTCTACCGCAAATTAATGTCCGACACCGCAGGAAAAAACGTGTAGTTTCAGGCCGGGTGGTAGTCTAGTAAATGTATTGCATTTGGCACAGAATCTGGCATCCACAATGTGCCCTGAGCTGCGACGTAGCAAAGGTCTGTTCTGGCGGCCAGTGTACCTATATGGTGGATATATTGCCCTAGATTGGCCACCACCTCTGTCTACACTGTGTTCCAACTAAGAGGTTGGTAACGTTAAACAACGGAAGTGTCCACGGATTCTCACTCTCAGACCAAGTAGCTTTCTTTATTATTGGATTTTTAGAGATAAGATCCTCATTATGAAATATTCATAGCTGACAAAATTGATAATAAAGTCTACCTTTATGTTTATTTTATTAAAAATACACACAAAGGTAAATATTAACATTGAAAAATGGTTTCAAGAGTGAGAATTGAATAGGTCCAGGTACCATAAAGGATCTGCTGGGAGAGTAAGAGACACATACAGGTGGTGGATCAAGGCGGTTGGACCACAGAGTAAAAATAGATACAGAGTAAAAATAGATACACAGAGTAAAAATAGATACCAACCCCTAACTCCCAACCGAAAAATAGCTAAAGTGAAGTTCCTTTACCCACTGCAATGGCTTGAGATGCCCGCTACCACGCCATGTCAAGGCCCCTGTCAATTTAACGTGACCAGAGCTAACGTAGTCTAGCTCGGGTGGCCAGTGTAGTATTGTGTTTGCATGGTACCGAATTCACCGTAGACCATTTCATATGACACAGGAATAACAGCTGATCATCGGCGTTCACAAACACAAACGCTTAGAACCAGCAAAAGGTTGTGGTCTCAGAGGCAGATCTCAGAGTAAAAGGATCGGAAAACCACAGTCCTAAATTATGTTTTCAATAAGGCTAGAAAAAAGAGAAAAAGTACATCTAAGTGTAGCACTCAAAAAAACAATGGCAGGTTCAAATTTTTACTTCCACGAGATTTTCACTCTCGTGGATCTTCAGTCTCCAACCCTAGTTCTAGTGCACTCTGTCCCTATGTGTTGGAGAAACTCCAAGCGGATCCGATCAGAATCATAGTTTTTTTAGATATGGTAGTTATCAAACCCATAGACCCGTTCCATGCTCGACGTCGACTGCTGGCCGTACGGGCCCCGTTTACAATAACCCGCCAAACGCTTATTCATTAAGTTATATGGGCTGTCGCCCGTTAGGCTACGGTACAGGCACCGCCATAAAGCGTGCGGTCACGTCTATACCCGACTGACACATGGTGGCCGTATGGCATCGACCGTGCGGCGGCCGTGCGATGTTCTTTTATGCAGTCAGCCCAGTTGAAAAGCCCTTTAAATCAGTCTTCATATTGGGATGTTATTAAAGTTCATATCAAGGTATCCGCTTTTTTACATTGCAGAACCACCTTTTTACAATGTACAATCTCTGAAGCGGCTATTCCACCAAGCCAGCACAAGCCCCGGTCGTGCACCTTGTGGTCGCCTATTGGTCTTTGGTGGCAAAAGCCAGCCCAAATCTCGTGCCGGTGGCAATAATCTGCTGGGTGGAACAGCTCATGACAGCTCATAGCGCTTTCACTGCTGCCCTGTTGGTCATCGCCAACCTCTGACTGGGACCAATAGCTCATTTTTAAGCTGTTTCACCAAGTTGGACGGCTGGGCGGCCCGGCGTTATGAGAACAAACTTGTTAAATAGTTCCCGCAAACCACCGTCGGTGGAATACTGTTTCATGTGGTTTTCAATCCTTGCCCCAGAGCTGGATATATACATTTATAACATCAAGCCTTATCTTTATTTACCTTCATTGTTCGGTTTAACGGAGAATCCAGTGCAAAATTGACAAGCTATCATCATTTCCATACAAATCCTAACGGGGCGGCACACTGCTCCGCTCGATACACTACTTTCGAGGATCCAGAGCGGTGTAGTGTATGGAGAACTGCTCAGTGAACGATAGATTGGCCACCACCTCTGTATACACTGTGTTCCAACTAAGAGGTTGGTAACGTTAAACCCTGGTCGTGTCCACGAATTCTCACTCTCAGACCAAGAAGCTTTCTTTATCTGTGCACTCTGAGAGCTGAAATACCTATTAAAAATATCTATAGCTCTTAAAATTGATAATAATGTCTATCCTTATGGATATTTTATTCAAAATACACACAAAAGGAAACATGAACATGGAAAAATACCTTCAAGAGTGAGAATGGACACATTCTCCAACCATAGGTATAGGTCACATAAAAGATCTGAGGGAGAGTGTCAAGGCACTCATGGATTTAACCACAGAGTAAAAATAGATATCTCTCTACTATGTGATTTAACCCAACCACTGCAATGGCATAGGATACCCTCTACCACGCCAGGTCAAGGCTCCTGTCAATTCAACTGACCAGAGCTAACGTAGTGTAGCTCGGGTGGCCAGTGTAAGTGAACGAGTGCTTGTGCGTTAGTGTGGCAAACGTCCACCAGACGGCAGCAGCTAACCCGCTACATGTTCATCACTACGCTTGGCCTGCCTGGCCGCGGCGCTTGGCGGAACCTCTCTGGGCGTCTGCCGGGCAGTGCATGGGCCTGTTGGTCGTCGGTGCATGGATTTGGTGGAACAGCTAAGAGAATTTAAAGGGTATGGGGCGGCCAAACGTCGGCTGGATGGTGAAAACCCGCCTGCAGAGCGCCTATTTGGTGGAATAGTTGCTTAAAGATTGTCTAAAGTTCTAGAAATTGCATTGGCATTTATATCTAGTCGAAATTTCTTGATGAGACATCATTATTTGATTTAAGGTATTTAGTCCATCGTTTATTCAATTTGAGGCCAGATGGCATCATTCCACAAATGTTTAGTTTCTAGCGCCTGCTTATATCTTGGGATTAAGTTATTTAAAGATCGCTTTGCCTCGTTAAATCCCTCTGTAATCAATCTTATTGCGTATTTGTCATGCCTAACTATACTCATTAGTTTCCTGGATGATAATCTTTCCTACAATATTGATTTACATCTACCAATATAAAAATTTTCTTTAAACAGAAATCACAAGAAGCAATATCTTAGTAACAAATGTGTTTTATTCAGTTAAACTTAAAGATTGAATAAGGTACAGAAGAGAATATTGGCAAATGACTTACGGGGAATAACATGGACCTCTATGAAATGATAAAATCACCGTTAATGACAGCCTTGAACTTTTCTGTGTGTTAGAAAGCAGGAGTTTATAGGAAAACCTTATAGACTGAGAAGAGCCATTTTTCCAATATCATAAATATGTTAGCATCAGCCGTGGGATTTGGAAAATATCGGAGAAAAGGCTGCCGGGTGTTCGGGGGCCTACATTTCCGGTTATTCTAGGTGAAAAGACAGAGAGCAAATAAGGATTTTTAGAAAATAGCGTCATTCTATTTTCCCCTTCGGATATACATTGATCTCAAGAATGAGCCTTGGGACATCAAAACGTTCGGAGAAATCCTGGGAAATCCCATATCTGTACCATTAATAACTATTATTCCTAAATCAAGAACAAAGTAACCTGATAGCTTCAGGCTGTATATAACTAAGGCTTATATAACTCATAGTCAGATCTCTGAAAGTATAATATAAGGAGCTTGTACAAAGACTAGCACTGCGCGGGGGCTTCATTGTTTTCTTTTATCAGTATACATATACGCCAAACGTATATATATAACATGTATACGACCGGCGTATACATGTTGCACAGGGTATTTTTCCTCTTGTATACGCCTGGTGTGAGATACAGCCAAGACGCGTCCGTATACAAAAGGAAACAGTCTTGTATACGCCTCATACGCTGGCGTGAAATATGGGCGTATATATGAAACCAAGTCAATTTACAGCCGATTCATGCACTTCCGCTATGGCGTATATAGCAATAAAGTGGTGGTTTTCGCGCAGATTAGAGAAGTAAAGAATTAGCCACCTGGTGTAGCTTTTTCGACCATCTCTATTTAAGAGAGATCCAAATAATACTACGTATGTACGGACTGATATGGGAACACTTATTAGAGTATTAGTATTAGTGTAATTTCCTCTATTTTCCCCATATCTTTCCCAACTTGTTTTTAATTTTTACCTGATTTTAAAAATATTTTTTTCCCATTTTCCTCTTTTTTTGGTCATTTTCTGTGGTTTGATAAGCCATCTGAGACACTGATAAAAATGTATAGATTACTGAAGGTTTTCAATACGTTAGCTTCATGTATCTCTTAGTTAACTCATTCCATACCTGATGCCTGGAGACACTCCCATGCACCCGTGGGTAGTGAAAATGATTTCCCTCTTTTTGTTGCAACGTTATCTATTTCAGCTTATTCGACATGGATCTTTATAGCTTCCTATAGATTATGTAAAACACCACTATAGTGATGATTAAATAAGAGATGTGGGGCTGTCCATAAATGATGTCACACTTCTTTTATGTATTTTAGGACCCCCTACCCCCAAACCCTGTCACACTTCTTGACACATTTCAAACGACCACCCCCACCACTAACAACCATAAAAGGAGATTATGTCACACTTTCTGACCTCCCCCCCCCCCCCCCCCCCGCTATTTTCTTTCTGATGTAACATAGCACAACACAACAGTTATTACATCTATGGCAATGCTGCTGTAATACACTATTAATTCAGAGGGGTATGTTACAAGAGACAAAACTCCGGATTTCCTAGATCACTGCCAAGCTATTGATACTTAACCATACTTTACTGTAGTAAGTATCATCAGGTAGTGCCAAATTGCTTAATGTTGGAGAGAGAAATCATTGACCTGGAATTGTTATTTCCTATTCCAGCTGATGATTAAAAAGTGTCAAATAGTCAGCAGGTGGTGCTAGATGTCATAATCAGCCAAGATCATCAGGTGAAAACGTGGCAATAGGCATCTTGCATCCCTGGCAGAAACCTGTTCTCATTAATCAGAAAAAGAGAACTCTTCAAAGTATATCAGGATTCTCTGAAGCCAGACTCATTACGCTTGCCCAATGAGTTTGTCCATACTTCAGTGGGTTTGTGTATGCAACCATAACCCTTTAACTGCAGCATGATGCCTTCAGGCATTCCCCTGGCTACGACAGGAAGATGCCTCTAGGCATCATAGAGGCATCATTGATACTTATATACAAAATTCACTAATTACACTATATACAAAATTCACTTATAATAAAGATAATTGTTTGAATTAAAAGAAATTTCGACAAATTATAGGAGCTATATTGACCTTTGATTTGGTATGATAGTTACCAAGGTAAATTACTTAAATCACATGACACACCATGTGACATAGCTATATCCCTGAAAAGATGCCTGCAGGGTCATTTATGCAGGAAATGCTTACCGTGTAATGCTGAAGAGGAGAACAGGGTGCTGCAGGAAAAGGGTTAACAGGAAATCAATCCCTAACCACTTATGATCATCATTTAAGTTATCTATACAAAAGAATTGTGAAACAGAAAATAAATTAACAATATGAGGTGATATGTGTTCTGTCACACAACTCTGATCACCCCAACCCCTTCACCCACCCTTGTGATTTTCAGGCTATGTCACAATTTTCAATCTCCCTTCCCCCCACCACCATTCGTGTGACATAATTTATGGACAACCCCCATACTCTTGTGACCAGTCTGGTAAGGAAAGGGTGAATGGTGTCAGTGACGCTGTTGATGCACAGTTCCTCTTAGGACATACCACAAAGGGGAAAGACATTTACAGATCTGTGATTGGGTATGTTTCAAGACCACCCCTCCTGTCCCTACTATATTAACTTACATTACTATTGGTGTCATGTTATCTCACCACTTTTTAAGTACATGGTCTCTGCATACGATTCACATGCTCAGATAGCCACAAACCATAATCAATAGATAGTTTCAATCAGTTCTCTCAGATCTCTCCTATTCAATGACGTCAGCGGCGCTGGTTGTTGTGAGCTTCGTCTTAGGATACACTGGGAGACAGCAGGTTCCATAGTGTAAAGCACATTCGGTACATCCGCCCGCTCCAGTCGCAGTGTTGTGAGCACAGCGCCGCCACGCGGAGAGGCGCCACGCGTGCGCAGTGGTCACACACTCGCCGACACAGCTGGTTGCGACTCGGCCCCCACGACTGTCGCCGCACCAGCACCAGGGGGCCCCACCCACTTCCGGTTGCTCCCTGGCGGGCAGTTTGTTCGAGGAGTGAGGAGTTATGTTCATCAAGGTCGTTCAACATTCTTGAATTCTTGCTGGTTGTTATTGCTGGTTTTGTGGTCACCGTTAGTTTTATGGTCGTCCGGCTTCTAGGTGGAGGTGCTGACATCATAGACGCTATTTTCCGTACCTCCCGCATGGTGTCACTGCTGTGCCCGGAACGTGTGACGTCATGAGGGAGAGGTACGGCCGCCGTTGTGAACGCTGGTTGAGTTAACTGTAGGCAGACGAGCGTCCTGAAAAATTAAACCACAATATGTCTCATTCTCTGCAAGTATGCAGCAGAATAATATCGTAAAACTGGATGAGGTTTAATCTTGGCCACCGTATTCCACGACTGGAGTTTGGCAAAGTGACTTCATGAGGCGAAGCCGAGTGAAGTCCGGAGCCAAAACTTCAGGAGTGGAATGCGGTGGCCAAGATTAAAACGAATCAGGTTTTGATTTTATCCTACCCTATCTCCTAGATTTTGGAATATTACGTGATAACAATGCTGTATGCCACTAGTGGCATATAAAACTCTGTATGCCAGTCAGCGTGGCATACGGAAACCCAATGTTAAGCCTATGGGATTTTATATTAGGGGTAGGATAAATCACAATACGCCACATTCTCTGAGTATCGGGTGAAATATGTCACGTTCCCTATAACAGCCTCTAAAATAAAATGCAATGTATTACATTCTCTCTGAGTATCGGGTAAAATGAATCACAACCAGCTATATTCTCTGTAAACATATGCATCCTTGTTGTCTAAATGTATCGAGTAAAATGAATCACAGCATGTCCTTCGAAAATACAGAAAGTCTCGTTTGTATCATTAGGTTACCATATGGAATTGACCCCGAGAGGAGATATAATTGATAAAGGATTAATCATGCTGTAAGATTTACGTAAAAATTGTTCTAGTGTAAAACAGTGAACTATATTAATGACACTAATTGTTTCACCAGCAGCCCTGCCCCTCCCCTTCTTCCTTCTCCATTCTCATTGTGTGCCCTCGTAATATCCTGTGTCCTCAATATCGTGATATGTTGTCATATCTGATTACCGGAATGTGTTAAACCTTTGGAAGAATCATCATAGTTAATACTTTTGTATTGTATATACTTCACATTGCATGTTAAAACACCTACTCCACTATGATTGGCCTTTATTTTTTTTAACTCTTTTAACCTGATTTTGATATCACCTCGAGTTTCCCCTGGTCTGTTTTCTAGCATTTTCAGCAGCTCTTCTCACATTTTATATATTGTGCGCACTAAATTCAAACGATTTTGCAGACACAGGCTTTATTACACCTTTGATATGTTCCTTATAACTCAGACTGCTATCCAAGATAATTCCCAGGTACCTATACGGCACAGAGTGATTGCTAGTTCCGCCAGGAACTGTCAGGATATTGTAATATAGCGCCATTGTAGTCGGGAGACAACCGCTATTTTCTGTTGTTGTAAGTTATAGATAATCGTGAGTTGAGGCTAGAATTTCTCTATGGTAAGCCAAAAAATGTTCTTCTGACAAAATCCATTGATAACTCGACCCGCCATATGCTTCGCCATAGAAATAACATAAGGAAAAAATACTCAATGATCATCCTAGTAAGGTGACAATACTACACCACAGCCGTGGCGTAGTGAAATTGAGATAACGTCATATGGATTTGCTAGGTATATTCAAAGTATTCTGATATTCTGACACTATCTAACGTCATAGAAAGGGGAGAGATAAATCCAGAACCGCACTCGAATCGTAAAATAGACACTATTCCACTCATTTGGATGTGCCATAATCGTCACTCGGCTTTGCCTGGATGACGATTCGGGCACATCCAAACTCGTGGAGTATTGTCTATTTATACGATTCTCGATGTAGTTCTATCGTAAAACTGGATGAGGTTTAATCTTGTCCACCGTATTCCACGACTGGAGTTTGGCAAAGTGACTTCATGAGGCGAAGCCGAGTGAAGTCCGCAGCCAAAACTTCAGGAGTGGAATGCGGTGGCCAAGATTAAAACGAATCAGGTTTTGATTTTATCCTACCCTATCTCCTCGATTTTGGAATATTACGTGATAACAATGTTGTATGCCATTAGTGGCATATAAAACTCTGTATGCCAGTCAGCGTGGCATACGGATACCCAATGTTAAGCCTATGGGATTTTATATTAGGGGTAGGATAATATATAAATCCTAAATGAAACTGCGGTATCCCACGATATACCACAGAAGATGGCAGCCTGTACCGCGCAGAGTGCGGATGCCCGTACACCATGCTGCAGCCCACCTGTCCAGCGTGATGATATGCGCTCGCTGATTGGTTAATCCACAGGAAATCACGTGATATTTAGGCGCTGTATCTGGTTGCCATCACACATTATAATGACGACAATTAGTACAATGACAGTTGCAGAGTATTTCACCTGTTTCAGCAAAAACAAATACAAGGCAGTCTGCTCATGGCAGGTTTTGTTTGCCTTCATGAGATTTATTACAGAAGTTTTTACAGGTATGGTTAGAAACTTGGCAGGTCATATAATTAAGGAGGTATATATACAAGGATGAGGCTAATGAGATGAGATGAGATGAGGGCACAATTTAACTACTTGCCTCTGCCTCCAAATGTTCGTGAATAATGCTACTTTTGATCTTTACATGCTTTTTACATGGAAATATCGAGCTATTCTCTTGAACTTCATATGGCAAGTTTGAAATAGTCATATGGGAATTTGGAATAGTCTATGACATTTTGGAAGTTTGCCCTTAGATGATCACATAATACATAAAAAGCATCTTGTGAGGTTCGAGAATTAATTCCAGGTACTCCACTGGACTTGTTTAGATCAATAGCCTGAATGGCACGAAAAACTTTGTCTAGTCTCAATTCGGCCTAAAGAGTTTGTCTATAGATTTGGTCTGTCTCGGTTCAAGTTGTTTCGAGATTGTCTCTCTTTTTGGTCAGAATTACCTACTGTAGCAAAACAATAGTTAAATGGTTTACCATGTCTTGACTCTCTAGGTGAGTTCCATTAGTCTCATCCATCAAACATGTCATGAGTGCGTTATCTTCTGGGTCATATAGTGTTTTGGTATGTTTCTAAAATTAACTAGCGTTGTTTTTCACACTTTCTAATTTTTCATTCCAATATTTTTTCAAATATTCGATAGATCTAAGCACACCTATGTAAACAAGAAATAAATAAGGAGAAATCATCTACGAAATAATGAAGTAAAACAAGTTTGTTGCCGCTGAGCACGCCTATGTCTATACAAAGGCCGGTTATATTGGAGATACAGCACTGGGAGAGAAAATCCTTCTGACCGAGAACCCTTATGCTGCGTTTACACCAGCACCCCGGCAGTCCCGGCAACCCTGGTAAGTCGCCAATGTACTTTGCCGGGCTTGTCCCACTTCGCCATAAGACAGGTACTTGCTAATTGTAAGTCGCCTTGACTGCTGGGGAGCTGTCTTGAAAATTAGAAAGTTTGTCTTAATGATAGGTTTACACCATCACACCGATGCTCCCGACAACGATTTTTCCTCATGGCCGTATTCCGTCGGGTTTGTCATAGGATGCTGTAAGTCGTCAGGATTGCAAATCGTAAGTCGACTTGGCTGTCAGGGAGTTGCCAGGAAAAACTTTTTACTGTAAAAAAATTCAGCATGACAGTCCTGGCGAATCACAGCAACCCTGTGGCTAATGAGAATCGGGACTCCCGTACCTCGCCGGGCTTGACCATACTTCACCTTGAGTCAACGGCCGGGAGACAGGGGCTTCTGGATAGTACCTGGGACCTGTTTCACTAGTCAGTGACATGTCTAGATGGTGTCTAGATGGTGTGTCCGGTTTCATAAGAACTAGACATTAGACTTTGTTTTGTCCGTTCTTGCTAGCACTGTTGGTGCCGCTTTTCATATCTGTCTAACACTTTTGTCACGAAACTAGTGAAACAGGTCCATGATGTGCCTAGATTTGTCTAATTCATATGTTTGGGGTCTGTATTTCCTAAAGGCAGCTACTTGTGGTGTCACGAAACTAGACAAACCCAATGTCTGTATGGTGTCACAGACATGTCGCGAGACTAGTGAAACAGGTCCTTGGTCTATGGGGCCTTAATCTGCCAGGATATTCATCCAACTTCCAACAGTCACAGTGAGAGAATATGTTGAATTTACATTCATATAAACTACCAGACAAGGTGAACAACTGTAAACAATTGTGAACATGTAAGTTGGATGAGTGTTTTTCTTTTTGTTTTAAAGAAATTTATGAACCCTATCCACTTCTGTTTTGCAACAGCGGATTATGGGAAGGTGTACAAGTAAATTTGATAAAATTCATATATATATATATATATATATATATATATATATATATATATATATATATATATATATATATATATATATATATTATCAAGAGACGTCATGAGTTTGAGTCTGAGTTTATTTATGTCACGCATTTTTGTTAGCTCCATAATTTCACGAGTTTCATGAGTGATATTACGGAGCCAACAAATGAGTGACAGTCAAACTCAAACTCAAACGAGTGGCGTCTAGATTTTATCCTACCCCGTTTCCACAAGTAGGATCGCACTGTTGGCCAGCTGCATATGCGCTCATGCACTGGTCACCAGAGCATACATTCGCATTGCTGCTCGGTACAGACAGGTGACCATTGTAGACTAGTCTCTTTCACAACCGCTTGAGGCGCACAGAGCAGGTTGGGTCGTACTAGCTGAAGTCGAAACATCAATCGTAGGAAAGGTAGACTCCCCCACCCTCAAGCAGATGACCTGGGAACCGGCCGGTTGTATGACCAACTTTCATTAGATAGCGCATCTATATGCTCTCACGACGAAGTCGCTAGTAGTAACGTAGAAATATGCATAATTCTATATGACCCTACTGTTATACTGATAGTAGTACATAAAAAGTAGGAACATTCGAAGGCAACAAAATTGAAACTTATTACCGTATCTGGTGTGATTTTTGCTTATATGTGGCCAAACAAAACCAATTTTTGTACATAAATCATACGTGTGACATATGTATTTAAATGCTTATATTGATATTGACATTCACATGTCATTATCAGACACAATTTGTTTTTCATCAATATTTCATAGATAATCAGTCGGATATCAAACTTTTCAGAATGAAAGAGTGTGTCTAGATATAATCTCACAATCAACAATGTAAGATCAGATATGGAAATTTTGTTAGTTTATGAGTGTGCCATCGACCACTGTAAGGGCACTCATACCGGTTAACAACCGATGTCTTTGCAGTATAAATAAACAAATTTAAAAAAAATTAAAAAAAATTCTCCTTACTTATTTCTTGTGTAACACGGTGTGCTTAGATCTATCGAACATGTGCATATTGCTAAAATATGAGGAATGTCCAGGGAAAACAACTGGACCTAACTTCGTTCTCCTTTGTCTTCCACCATTGGATTTAGAACCAGCCGCTTTCTCATGTTTACCAGGGCACACTTTAGGTGGGAGAGTCTGTCCGGCCCCACCCCACCCCCAGAATTATTGAATTACGGTCACGATCATCTCGTTCCGAGACATTGGCATTATTGACTCTTTATCCATATCCCCGGATATATATTTCTTATATAGAGTATGTGTCTATTACAAAGGAGATCTCTTTAGACAATGTGCGTTCGTGTTTACGTGCCCCTCTGCTCTGGTAAAGCGCCAAATCCACTAAAGCGACTGAATTCACATAGAATTCTTGTGAGACCATCCGACAATGCGACTATGCAAATATATGGGACTCTGCGAACACATGCGACAATGTCAAATTGTCTTGATATTGTCGCATGCTGGTCGCATGTCCATGCGAATTCGTATTTTGATATAAGAATGCATGATAAGCCATCCGAAAACACATGAATCAAAGAGAAGCTAAACTGGTGTGCATGCATAAAAATATGTTAATGAACGTCACTCTCCTAATCGTTGTATCTGTGAGTTGCGATAAGGCTGAGGAAACGTAACCTCAGCTTCCGCGAGTGCATTCATATTCTCCAAGGAATTATGTGTTTGGAGAGTGGAGATGGCTTGTTGCAATCCACTTCCGGCAAGTCTCCTATTGTACACCACGTCTTTGATTTAAAATTATGTTCAGTTTTGACAATTTAACAAGTCAGGTATATATGATGATATGAAACCATAGTGATGGTGCCAATACGGGCTGGATTTATGAATTGTCTCCAATAAATTTGTTCAGAACGAATTTATCGCAGACAAATGGTGATACAAAATGCATAATAACTCGTTCTAGAGTGTTTGTCAGACGCCACGAAACTCGTGAATTGATGGGGTCCTCCATTTTTGAATTTTCCATCCAGACAAGTGCTTCCGTCCTCTCGGCCAATCAGAATGAGTTATGTTTCCAAACGTACAGTCTGTCAGCCAAAGCGTACAGGTTGAGTTAAAAGGATGCCATCTGTCAGCCAAAGCATGCAGTTTGTCAGTATCCAAAGGCACCAGTATATAAATGTACATGGCATAGAGTTCATAATCTTAGCCTGGTATAAACGTCCATAGGCTTAGCACTACGAACTCGTTCTCAACAGGCTTGCGAGAACGGTAACTCGTTCGCCATCTCGTTTGGAGTGCTTCAGAATATTCACTCGGCTATCGCCTCGTTCATATTACTGAGCACTCCAAACTCGATGGCGAACGAGGACACAGACCAAACAGTCATCAATTTCCTTCTTATTCTGTGCCCCAAAACTGTAGAGTATTAGAAGTCAATGACTGACATGTCATGACGACAGGTGAGCGTGGCATTCGTTGCGATTATCCTTGTCCTTGTTATTAACCACTCTCAAGTTCCTAAATGGGCGGTGGGTGTTTTTATAATGACAACTGACGAGTCCATGTGCTTTGGAGAGTGTTTATATAGTAAATACAAGTACATCAATCTCAAGTCGTGAAATTAACCTGACAGTTATCCATGTTTACATTTGTTGATAACTGTTTACACATAAAGAGTGGGTGATATTATGTGTAGATGTCTTGAAATTAAGTATGAATTTCAGTTGACAATTGTAACGTTTGAAAAAGGTTAGGTATTAGAAAATATAAGTTTGTAATACCGAAATATTAAATTACCATCTTGGTAATAATGAGTTTAGGAATATACGTTTGTAATACCGAAGTATTAAAATTACCATCTTGGTAATAGTGAAAAAGTATGAGTTTGTTATAATGGAAACATTACATAGGTATGACATGATATAACATTTCAAAGAACAGGTTTGAAATATCAAAGATATTTTTTTTTTTTTTTTTTTACACCTTTGGGGTGGGAGGGAGGTACGAAAAAACTCTAACTGGTTTTGAGTTC
The DNA here is from genome assembly GCA_950022655.1 of Alentia gelatinosa. NCBI lineage: Eukaryota > Metazoa > Annelida > Polychaeta > Phyllodocida > Polynoidae > Alentia > Alentia gelatinosa. The sequence continues at coordinate 18,724,101 of OX465583.1, read as the reverse complement.
TCGACGACGGAGCGTGCACAAGTTGCTCGTGACGTCATGTAAATATGTGTAGTAGTAAAATACGGTAGATGGCATAATGAGGGTCAGATGGTTGATTGAAAAGACGGTAGAGGGGGTAGTTGTGCTAACCATTAACTCTCACATGTTCGTCATAATTGTTTTGTTGACGCAGCCGTCGTATGATAGGACATTTACTCGAGTAAAACTGTTCTATTACAAAAAGCTAATGAGGCAATGATATAACCATGGCTGAATATTACACATCTTGGTAAGATACGCAGCTTTCACCTTCAAGGAATGTAACCGATATCTCATATAATGCGTAAATGTGTAACTGATAACTTAACCATTTCGCAACTGAACCCGATATCTATTTGTGCTGACAAGACTTCTGCATATAAGGCTCGTTTTAATGCGCAGCCAGTATTACATATTTTCGGTTGTATATTGTCATCAACATTAGCAGTGTCAGTGACCTGGCATTATTGATGTTGAAACAGTGCGCCTATGACAGCGACAGAAATGCAGAATACAAGAGAGAGAAATCGAAATGCTTACAACCTTATTATAAACCTATGGCCGAACGTCGATATGATACTACCTGCTGGTGGGGTGCAGTATAAATTATGTTCGGGCTCACTGCAATGTAGTGAAAAAGCTATGAACCTTTGGTTAAAAAGTGAATAAAATGGCCTTTTTGTGTTTTAGGTATGTAATGATAAGACGTAGTGCTTAAGCCGCAGGGATGTCGTTCTCGGCCTTTTGTAACATAAATACGTCACTGCCCCTCCGGCGTCGGGACGTATTTTATGTAAAACAAAAGACCTTGAACGTCCATCTCTACGGGCTCGGTAACCACGTTTTCTCTCAATCGTATTACCTGTATAAAAATAAGTGTTACCCTCTCATAGAAATATAGTTAACCAAATCAATGCTTGAAGATAAGATTTTCGTATAGAGAAAAACTCGAACCTGCTTTCTAGGAATTCTTTCTTTTCCTCTTTCTATGCTTAGATTTACTTTTTTCTTCATGGTTCATTTCTAGTCATGTAAAAGCAAAATATGGTGCTCAGTGATAAAGTTTTCTGATCTCTTTACCCTGGGGAGAGCCTCTCAATTTCCAATATGTCAGACCCTCCACTGGTTGCTAGATTACGCCACAGTCCTCGAATAAATCAGCGATCTAGACAGTAGGCTGCAAGCTAAGCACAATATCCTCTTTCAAATTGTCATGACATACATGTCTGACTGACTATTGTTAAGTCAGTCATTGTCTCCTATCACACATAGTATCAGTTAACCAATTAAGCAGATTCGGTGGGATAAATGCAAGGCGTTCGTGCCTTGCCAAGGTTAAACTGTGAGGACCGGGTCGAACGCCTTCCGGATATCAATAAAGCATGCGGTAGTGGCCATAGCAGAATCCCGATTCCCATACAAGTCATCTAATGGCCTTTTTGTGTTTTAGGTATGTAATGATAAGACGTAGTGCCTAAGCCGCAGGGATGTCGTTCTCGGCCTTTTGTAACATAAATACGTCACTGCCCCTCCGGCGTCGGGACGTATTTTATGTAAAACAAAAGACCTTGAACGTCCATCTCTACGGGCTCGGTAACCACGTTTTCTCTCAATCGTATTACCTGTATAAAAATAAGTGTTACCCTCTCATAGAAATATAGTTAACCAAATCAATGCTTGAAGATAAGATTTTCGTATAGAGAAAAACTCGAACCTGCTTTCTAGGAATTCTTTCTTTTCCTCTTTCTATGCTTAGATTTACTTTTTTCTTCATGGTTCATTTCTAGTCATGTAAAAGCAAAATATGGTGCTCAGTGATAAAGTTTTCTGATCTCTTTACCCTGGGGAGAGCCTCTCAATTTCCAATATGTCAGACCCTTCACTGGTTGCTAGATTACGTCACAGTCCTCGAATAAATCAGCGATCTAGACAGTAGGCTGCAAGCTAAGCACAATATCCTCTTTCAAATTGTCATGACATACATGTCTGACTGACTATTGTTAAGTCAGTCATTGTCTCCTATCACACATAGTATCAGTTAACCAATTAAGCAGATTCGGTGGGATAAATGCAAGGCGTTCGTGCCTTGCCAAGGTTAAACTGTGAGGGGCCGGGTCGAACGCCTTCCGGATATCAATAAAGCATGCGGCAGTGGCCATAGCAGAATCTCGATTCCCATACAAGTCATCTAATGATGTATAAATGACATCATCCTTGCCCATTTTTGGCGGGCGGAAGGAGAATTGAAATAGGTCTCCAATTTGAAATGTGTGTACGACAGTTGTTTCCTTCCACTGCATTGGTATGGTACATGATTGAGGAGAGGTTCTAATGAGATGAGTAAACTCAACCAATAGGTTCCGAAGCGAGTCGTTGATAACCTTTCCTGATACATGCTCCCCCCCTGATGACTTGTGTTTTGACAATTCAAAAATCAACTTTAACACATCACGTTTAATGAACTCCTAATGGTTACTGTTGGTTTGTCTTGCTTCTTGAACCATACTATATGCTTGGAGAGTTAAAGAGCTTCTATTTCGTAAGTATACCTTCTACTGAGTATGCTAAAAGTGATTGCTATTTGAAGGATCGCAGTCGCTATGGTTTAGCAGTCCATCTCAATGGTTGTGTTAATACGTGAAAGGTTTATGGGAATCTGATTCAAATTGACAGTCGCCTGGAGAAATATCTTCCCTTCAGTGGCTATAGATAAACAATATTTACCTATTCCTGATACTAACAGGCGTAGTTAACGCGTAGTGTTTGCGTAGAGTCAAATACAAAGGGATAAAGACGCTAGTATCTGGAACAAGTTAATATTGTATTCAGCATTCAGCATTGCACATTTTAGTGATTAAAGGAAGGACAAAATGGCCGCCGACTTTTTCTCTAGGGAGATGATTTTTCAGGGACGGTTTTTTTTTCAGTATTCTCTTGGGTAATGAGAACTCTTCGTATTCTCTCTTAGCGTCGGTGTTTTCAAAACTCGATACGTTTAAATAGTGACGGGTTCGTATTAGGTGGATAATGATAAGGATAATGAGTATTACCCTTCCAATATTCAGTGAGCTGTACTTTCTGCTTACGGAATGATGAAATAATCAACGACGAATGATAACAGATAGAAGTGTAACAGGAGAGCAAGACAGAGACGGATGGGGACGTGCTGCAAGCATAATAATCAACAAAGGAGAGCTAAGCTGATTATCAAATGCAAAAAAAACTTAGTTTATTTTTGCATCAGGGATCGTGAGTATGTCTGTACCTTGAATTTTGCAACACTGCATGTAATGCCAATGACACATGGAACCTAGGTGAATATAACGTAATAACAGAGACGCAATCACAAAGAAATTATCAAACTGAAACAATTATGACGCGGCTCCAGTGCCCAAGCTCTGTGGCTTGGTTGTTTTTGAATGAATATGCGTATAAATCGTAAGAATCTTTCAGAGTATTAACGCTTAGTTAAATAGCTGCCGTTTTAATAGCAGAAGTTCACTTTCGTGCACTTTCCCCAGGTTTTATATTTTCGGGAATTTGCAACAAGGGAGCTACAGGACGAACACATGCCATCAGAATATGGTGTTATATTTCAAGTCTGATAAAGATTTACATGAAGGACTGTTCAAGATTGTAAAACTAAAAGGAAAGGGAATTATATAAAGATTTTGATGTACTGAAAACGTGTAAGATAGAATTTTTCTAAAAAAAAATACAAGAGAGAGAATATAGGAGAATGTAGACTAAAGAGAAGATAATCTTTTGAAATTATTGGCCAAGAATTGTAAAAGATGCAGGAAAAATAAATATAAAAAAAGAACTATTTAAACGTTGCGAGGGTGCTGAACACATGTAAACTTACACATTTATTTTAAGTATTAAAACTGAATGATCAAAAACAAATGGACATTTTCTTTGGTAATGGTGAACGTACCTGAGTAAGATGTCAACATAGGAGACTGGGCAGTGGTGGAGTCCGGGCCTGACGCACGGCGGTGTCTGACCCCACATGGGCCGGCAGCCCTTGACGCTCCTTTCAGCCATAGTCGCTCTCCTCCAGGCGGCTCCTTCACGGGACAGACACGACCGGCGGTGGAAAAAGGCACGGAGCAGCCGCCTCCCACCCCTCAGCGTCTTTATACTGGACACTGGTCAGCAGTGGGCTCGTTCGGAAAGTTGGCTCTGGTCGAGTGTGTTCGTAAAGTAGAAGACTTTATTCCTCTAAGCCACTATCAGCAGGTGACAGACAAGCACTCGTGATTGTTATATTTAGAACCACACCAATCTACTAATTTATAAGACCCCTGACCCCACCCCACCCCACTCCCTGCCACACTTCATCGCACATTTCTAAGTACCTCCCAAAAATCATGTCACACTTTCACCTTCCCTTTTTCTCTCTTATATAAGACAGCACAACACAACAGTTTTTCCTTTATGACAAAGCTACTACGATACAACATTAATTCAGAGGGAGATAGTAAATGAGACAAAACTTCTGATTTCCAAGATCACTGAAAAGCTATTGGTACTTTACCATACTTCACTGTAGTAATTGCCAATCAGTCGTATGTAGTGCTGATCAAGCATAAATCTAGTTTGTTCCGGTGAGTTACAATTAAAGTCACCATCTTCTTCATTGTAGTACTCCACATCTTTCACCTCCATATATATATATGATAAAACACATTCATGAGCTCACCTTGCAGCACTTCAACCTGCCAACGAAAAGTGTACTGTACAAAACCTGGCAGGTGGTGGCATTTGGGGATTTATCCTTGCACATATTCATCGACCCCATAACAGATCAATTCCACCTGATGACTGCTCAGCATGTTCTTCCTTCATTGGAGGAGCTCAATTTCTATCTCACAGAGAAGCCTGAAGATAATCCCTTCCTAAGCTACATGTGAGTATATTTCTCCAATAGACAAACTGATTGGGTTCATAAATGTATGAATAGGATTCAGCTGGATTTCATCATTGTTGAGGCAAAGGCCCTTTTTTTCATGGGAGATGACTACTGAATAACCCAGTGAGGTGTTTTTAGACGATGACATCTTTTTCAGTGAATGCTCATTGAAAAAAATTAATTGATGGGATGTTTTAGTGATTGTCATTGCAATGTGTTCCATAGACCTGATCACGATTTTGCTAAAATAATCACTGTTGAATTGATCACTAATAGTGATCATTTCAAAACGTTCACTGTATATGTATGTAAACATGCCACGTACCAGCAATGAGTTATGCTCAATGCTATTTGGTGAGAGTTGGCTGAACTACAGGCTAGTTCATCAGTTCAACATTAACAAGTCCCATTCAAAAACAAAAATGTGCCTCACATGTATGTACTCAAGGGAAAACTATGAAATTTGGGATAAGGGCAAGACAGACATATAGAATACTCTGCTGTAAATGTCATTCAATTGTGATAGGTCTTAGTATGAATATCAGACCTGTCCGACGCTATCACTGCTTTTGAGATCATATGGACTAAATGGTGACCAAATGGTCATGACTCTTGAACGTATAACAGTGGCTATTGTTATAGTTATATTAGATATGCTTTTTGTAATTAAACCTTATTTCATTATTGTTGTGTAGAAAGAGAATGCCTTATCAACAAAGATGAAGAACAATAGATATGTGAGAAACATTGCTGCTGAGGAGGGAGGGCTGGAGGGCACAGGACTGAGATACCAGCTGACCGTTTTCCACCTTTGGGGCTGTTCACTTGTTATGTACGATACGATGGCTGGACGATAGATTTATCAAACGATGTGCGACCTCACGGATGATACATGGCCAAGATCATTACAGGAAAAAGATCCTACGGAGACGCGTGAATTGTTTGACATACATCCTACGGGATGATGGGTCTACTATGTGTAAACTATGCACCCCCCAGCATGCACACACATACATCATCATGCATTCATTGACTTCCACAGTGCGATTTCCATTCCCACATACACTGCATCCTTGCCGCCCACACCACACACGTTGTAAGGCATATCTAAGAGGTATATAAAGTATATCAGTAACATACAAGGAAGACCAAGTATATAATGACAAGCCACTTTGTGAATAAAGTGCTTATACCAGCAGTTCCTTTATCAATACATGTCCTACATCTATGACACCTTGAGCTATTTGACAAAAAGTCTTATGTAACAATAATAGCCTTCGGTCTATCTCTTTTATGTCTTGGACAAAATTACTTATTACCTAACATCATATATGTAACTCTTTTAAACATGTCACTTTTCACCATTTCTAATTGCATAATGACCGGAAATTAACGAGACTATTACTGTCATGACGGAGATTGACTTTGATAGGGTGACAACGATCAACGTATATATGACACCATATGGAAGGAAGTCCTGCTAGACTTGCTCAAGTCATTGATTATGAAAATTCATCATAAAACCAAATTAAGATGAAGTATGTTGCAGTGTATCGAGGAGAGGAGGAGTAGTGCAGGTGAAGGGATACAGGGACTGGGGCCAGTCTAAAGTCCTACCTAAATTGGTTATATCTGGCATATATAATAGCCGATTATGGGTTCTTGAATTGGGTATCGTCAGTAACGCCATTAGCGCCATCGTCGTTTTGATTTCCACCTGCTTCTAGTCCGTTAATCTTGTCACTTGGGCCGCTAATCTGTTTATCCTTTTGTTGTCCACCTTTCAGCTCATGTCTATTTATGAGTAGTATCATTGACAGGGGTAAATCGTCTTCCCAGTCGGCATGGGATCCCGACCAGTCCTCGGTGGGCATGGACATCTACTCGCAACTCTCCCGCCCCACTCTGATTCGTTCGAATAAACTGTCTCCATGGTGACTAGACTTTCTTCCTGATTATTTTCACAGATGATTATATATTTGCTAAATCCTTCAAAAGGATTGGAACTATTCATCCAATATTAATGTTTTTATGTTGAAGATTCATAGATAGAATCTTGCAAAAATGATGCCTCCACAAGCATCATCCGATCTGCACTGGTGACGGCTGGAGGCATCACCCGATCTGGACTGGTGATGCCTCCAGGCATCACCCGCCGCGAATGGATTAAAGAATTATTGTTTTAGTTTATTTGTTTAAATACGAATAACTTCAGTTCAACAAATGTTTCAGTGTTGCACCTGGTTTTTAATTAGAAGAATTTAGAAATAAAAAATCATTGAAACATTGTATGGATGTTGTGACGAGGTATACCACTGCACCCACCACTGCATGGAAAAAGATATTTCATATTTACGTGGTGACTTAAATGCACGTATCCAATGTATATTGACATGTTTTCATATGTATACGTCCATATTGCATGCCAACGTATGTGGCATACAGTTTTTGTATATATACAGAAGCATAATGGCTGTATTTGCTCTAAAGCGTATATGAAGAGAAATATACTGTGCACAGTATATATATACGCTGGTCTTATACATGTTTTGTTACATTGGCGTATACATGTATATAGATTTTAAAAAAAGGTTTACCCGGCTGCCTGGCCACTGTTTCCCTCGCCCTCGCCCCCGCCGGCCCCCTTCCGCCCATGCTGCCCCCACCACATGCCCCCCAACTCCTCCCAGGCTCCCCTCAGCCTCCCCCAGTGTGTGTGGATGGATGACCCCAAGTCCTGTGCCTACACACGTTATCAGAGTATTGTCTATGGGTGGGTGGGCACATAGCTGTGTGCAGACGGGTATGAAAGTGGCGGGTGTGAAAGCGGTGGTGGCAGCAGAGGTGTTGGTGGCAGTGTCAGTGGCAGTGGCAGGGGCTGTGTGGTGGGACTTGGGGCAGTGTGGTGATATCTGACCAGACCTTGTGCTATGTGTATACAAATGTACTACCAAAACACTAACAACAGAAGAATGGTGTTTTTAAGGTAAATTCTATCAAAATAGGTTTTAAAAAAAAACAAGAGAACACCAGGTTTATTCTATACAATTAATCAACTGATACTCAATCGGGTTTTAAAAATTATTTATAATACATTTTGGTAATATAGAATTGGATTTTCCATATACCACAGACCTTGATGACTAATGGTAAATGAAATAAAAACAACAGCGGTTTCCCCTATAGATGCAGAAATCAGAATTATTGAACAGTGGCGTAAATATAACATAAGCAGGCATGTAGATGACATCTATATGACTGCAACATGGGCACATCCAGACGTCTAGAGATGAAGTGTATGCACAATGGCAAGGAGGACTTATTTACGCAAAATGATAGATGTATACGCCTTACATATACATATGTAAACCACGTTTTTTCACGCAATGCATCAGAATATAGTGGGACTGTGGGAGAGAGGCAGAGTGTGCAATGTCTCAACCATGTCATCCACTGTTTGGGGACTAACCTTTTTTTCATTATTCGTCAATATCATTATAAACCTGTGGCCGTATGTCCTATGTATACAGCCCGTGGCTACCCATGTCGTCTTTATGGCCGTACAACATGTATGTAGCGTACGGTGCATGTATGGTGGCGAAATTCAAAGCAAAGGTAAAAGTTGGATATTTTAAGGTACATTGTATATGATAATTTGAAAACAGTTATCTTGTGTCTGTACCTGATAAATACTACGTAAAATTGACAATTAGATAAACCTCTGTCTTCTGCATTGGTCCATCTGATCGTCAATTTGATTGTGTATTTATAACATACAGCCACAGTTACCGTGTTTCCGTATAATACTTGATATTGCATAGATTACATCACTAGTATATTAGGTGTCTTTGAGCGTGTATGATTTAGCAAACTATCTTCTGGTTGACCTACTTGCTGTAGAGAAGTGGCGTGACATCGAGTTATTGGAACATTCTTATTGGTTGAGAGACTGGAATTAATATTATATAGGTAAACTATTGTATTCACTAATCTGCTTTTGCCCTGAATATATTGATTCCTGCACACATTAACCTAATTTTGCATGAAAGGGGTGTGGCCTAAATTAATAGGTCATGACATCACAATTTTTCAACCAATAAGAAGGGTTGACCATGACCTTGACTTTCTTTTAATACCAAGATGGCAGTGTAGATATTATGATTTTTGTCAAGACCACATGGTTTAAGATTTAAATATCTACTATCCACCACATCACTATCTAAATTTAAAAAAATACAAATGCGAGCATTTTTGTCAACTTCTATTCAAGCATTTGTGGTTTTAGAGAAACAGAGTAGTTGGCACCACAGAGGTAGACTTTTTCTTTCCTCTATCACATTGAGTCTGTCAGAGAACATGGAGATGAGTTGACAGAGTTTGTCTATTTGATTGTTGAACTCCTGCAGGCAGAGAAAGTCGTCTACCATCGCGAAAAGTTCAGAATTCTGTCTGTGAAGTTAGAATTAGGTCCCTGCATATTCTCCATCACTTGTACTGGACACATGCCTTAATGATAAAGCAAATGCAGTGATTTCCACAGGTTGTGTGAAATGATTGCAGTTGTTCACTGTTGTACCGTCCACAACCGTTTGAAGTCTTGCATATGAACATGCCTGACACATTAGGAGGGGGTAGACTGTGTGGGTTGAAATGGTAAACGACTCTTTCATTGTCGACATAAAACACCCCCCCCCCCCTCCCAATGTTGATCTGGCATGTAATGAGGTTGTGTGTTACTTACAAAGCATGTGTTGCATTTTGGGTGATTTGGTATTTTGTCACACCGTGACATTCCTTAAAGATTGTAAAGTGAAGAATAGCATGACTACCAAAGTGATCTTAGTGCATGGACTTAATCAAGATTCCTTAAAAGTACTGCCTGGTGTGATGCATTGGGTGGTGGGAGCCTCAAACTTCAGCAAAATGTTCAACTTCCATTGCCACAGTAACTTGATGTGTCCATCTTCCAGTGCCCTGTCTGGGGTCAAGTCGGAGGTGAGGAGTGTGTATCCATCAAGGAAGTAATCCATGGAAATGTTGCGTTCTGTTTAGCACTGCACAGCCCCATGCGTTGAACACTTGATGATACACTCTGATCATCATCTTTTTGTTGAAGTGTGTCCTATTTTAAACTTTGATTATTGAACCTTTCTCCAACTTCGGTCAGGCCGAAGTATTCAAAGTTGAAGGGGTTTCGGGTGATGCTACCAGAGCGGGCCTACTTTCTCATTTACCCTAGTAGTGAGTAGTGAGGGGATTTGTGTGGTGTGGGTAAAAAAACTTGCGTCTGACTGTAGTCCTGCAAGCCCGCAGGGAGGGTGTGCTTCATGACTCTACTCCTGTTGATTGGGTAGTTGAAAGGGTCAAACCTTTAGTCCATCACAGTTTTATTGCAAACTTCAGTCACCTTGTCCCGAACTTGTACCTGTCGCAGACCTATTTCCACTTTAATTATTTTGATGAAATATCCAGTGTCAGTAGTGCTCATCATGTGGAATGCCATAGGTGGACACTCAAAGACAAACTTGACTTCACAGTGAGACAGGAGCTGTTTGCATTGACTGATCAGGGAGCTGTTTCAAAAGTCGGGAGGGTGCTAAACGAGAGTATTCATCGCCAATGCGAGAGGACAACAATGGAACTTGAGGCGTCGCTGTCGAGGTAGAGGTGCCGCTCTCTATGGGATATTGGTAGTAGTTTTGCTGCCGCTTTGATTTTTGATTTTTTTTAAGGTTTTTATTTATACTGGAGTAAAAACAGCTTGGTACAATGGTACCTATCCTCCGCTGGCTCCAGTCAAAAACATCCTAGAATGCCCAGTGTCCAGATTATGGACTTACATCTCCGTGTATGTCTTCAGAGCAACATAAGAACACCGATAATTGATCTACACATCAGTGCTAAAGTTCCCTTCTTGGAAGATAGAAGGACAAGCCATATGTATAACTATATGTCTAAAAGATCAAGAAATATTAACTATGTTGATGTAAAAAATCGGTTTACTAGAGCTGGCACTGCTCCCCTAATCAGAATGCTTACACCTAACTGTTATGCATATGCGAGATCTGTAAACCACTATGGTGCATCAATATGGAATCCACTCCCACCTATTGTCCGCAACACACCCTCATTTAAGGAATTTAAAAGTATCAGTAAAAGAAGTATGATGGATAAGGTCATCAACCCAATATGAATCCGCTGGCTTGAAATGTTATTGTCCTTGTTTGTATACTTCAACCTGACTGCTAGTCTAGGGGCTTGAGTTATTATAATGATAATAACCGAAACTTAGTTTATGGCCTTCTGAGGAGATGGTGTAGTCGGATATATGTGAGCGATAAAGAAAAGAAACATTGTTATCATATTTGGCTCAGACACGAAAACAAATCTGCACTAGGATTGATGTCTGATGCCTCTTTTATTGGACAATTACTTACACATGTTCAAACTTTAAGCTTCATGACCTAAAGTGTCAAATATGCTACTGAAACCAAATGACCATGAGTGTCGTATGTCAACGGAGAAATATGTATAATCCTCTCAGTTCAATAAAAGTAAATATTACCAAAAAAAAAAAAAAAATGGCAATTGAAACACTCATAAATCTGGTTTAATTATAAGAAATGTGCAAATAGTGTGGTCCCGCCGGTGTGGCGGGGCCGATCACTGCTGACGTCTGGTGGACAGAATCAACACCAATTCACTCTCCACTCTCACCTCCCACTCTCACCCCACACACACCGTCCCCTCTCCCACTTCTCTTCAATCATTCAACCCTACCACACGTATTTTATTCATCAGTTTTGGCGCACCTCATTTCTAAACTCCACATCATACAGTATACCGAAGTCCGCAAAGTCCGGCAAAGGCCATTATCATGGCCCCTACTACTAGAGGTTCGAGACGAAGGGAAGTGGTGAGAAGCGAATCTTCTGCTGAGAGCTGCGAGGACACCGGCGTGGAGGCAGACACTGAGAGTGACCATGAAGTGTCTCTGTCGCGCCGGTCCAGATATAGTGAATACGAGACCGTCGATGAGGTGAGCAACTGCAGCTCCCGCTCTGATACCAGAGTGGGAAAACTCGAGGCCGACGTTCGAGGACTGGATAGAAAACTTGATCTCCTCCCCCAGGCGAGCATGGGTCGGGGACGCGAGGACCCTCCTGAGAGACGCCGCCATGACACCCGCACCGACCGGAGCGCGGGAAGACCAAGGCAGCCATTGGACCGGGCCGAGGACGCGCACCCCAGCGCCCGCATGCCACCACCTAATCAGCTCAGGAGGGAGTATGATTTCAACGGATATCTTGAGGACGAGTTTGCGCGGGAATATATGCGGCCATTACGCAGCCAAGGTAGAGTAGCCTTGTCCTCGGACATTTTTATTGATCGGTATACCCCAAAACCTTACATGTACATTGACCAAGAGGGTGCTGAGAGTATCAAACAGAAACTTGATGCGAGGAAGGACCTTAGCATGCTCGAGTACATCAGGGGCATGGTGTGCCTCATACGGGACGAGAGGCGCAATGACACGCACAATAACCCACACCTCCTTGAACACTTACAGGGCGTGATCGACGACGCAATGGTGAGGCCGTGGCCGTCGGTTAGACGCTTCTCACAGCATGTGTTTGACGAGATTGAAAAGGGCCGCCTTAACTGGACTGATTGGCAAGTTATCCAACACGAACGGGTCAGGTTATGCTTGATGGACCGTACGCCCCAGGCACCCGGTCACCGGGCCGTGGGGCCCAGCTCTCAACGTGTTAATAACAAGCCGGTCGGGAGTGGGTCAAGAGGGCGCGAAGTGACCTGTCGAGAGTTCAACAGCAGGAGAGGGTGCACTCACAACGCTGACCACGAGGAAGGCGGCACCGTCTTCGTACACGGGTGTTCCTACTGTTACGGCCGGACTGGGAACATGTTCTCTAACAATAACATGTCTATTTGCGAACGGCTGGACCGGGACCGGCGGCAGGGAGAGGGATCAACCCGTACGAGTTCAAAAAACGGGCTATAGGCGTCTCGGGCAGTGTGTTGCCAGGGACGCCAGAGGAGCAGCGCGTAGGAGTCCAAGCCTGCGGGTGGAGAGTACCACCAGTGCCTATGGAGAGTATCGAGGTCGCCGGCAACAAGCTACAACAGGCGAAACATCCGCATGGAGAGTGTATGCAAGATGGCGGCGCCCAGTGGGGCCCCAGCGGTTCCAGCGTAGGGAGTCAGAGCGCGCAGGAAAACAACCAGCTTCGGAGATTCCAAGATGGCGGCACTTCCGGTGTTGACTCGACAGGCACATCGAAGGGCACTATTTCACCAAAAGCACGGTACGTGGTGCCCACACGACGGCCAGAGTCACACAGCAGCGAGCCTAGTGTAGGATACGTCGACAGTAAACCAAGAATCGACTACAACTGGCGAGGAGGCCGCCCACACACCAAAAACATCCCCGGGTGCAGGACCGCCACTCACGGAGGAGGGGGCGTGGCACATCATGACTTCGCAAGTCAGGGACAAGGTAACGACATAGATTTCTCGTGCATTCGCGATGTTTGCGAATCTGATAACATTGACCATGGTCTAGATCTGTCACCTGATGTGTTCAAGTTCCATAGGCAAGTTTGTTGGCCAGTGATGAGTGATTCTGATGTGGGGCCGGTCGAGCTGCGCGAAACGTACACTCGAGTCCGGGACTCTGGCATACCCAACAGTCTGGGTGAACGCATCGTCCTCCCCACTCAGCTTAATCTCGAGGCCTGGTACGGTCACTTGGTTACTGATAATGTTGACCCTGAACTTTACGGCCTAGTGGCCTACGGTTTTCCGTTAGGTTACTTAGGGCCTGTGAGTAATAACCTCGGGGCCAGCAACCACGCCAGTGCCACTGATTTTCCCGAGGCCATGTGGACAAGGAGGTGGAGTTAGGGGGTCTAGTTGGACCATACGAGTCCCCCCCTTTCTCACCCTGGTGCCATGTCGCCCCCCTTATGTCGAGGCCGAAAAGGGACAGCCAGGATAGGCGAGTTATCTCGGATCTCACCTACCCCCCCGAGCAGTCGGTCAATGCCTACATTATGAAAAACTCTCTGTACGGGGCCGTAAGGGACCACGCCCTCCCTGGCATCGATTCTATTGTTGGTGACTTGGTGGACATGGGCCCTGAGGTCTACATTTTTTCTACAGACGTAAGCCGAGCCTATAAAAACTTTAAGGCAGACCCCCTAGACTGGCCCCTGCAGTGTATGGAGTGGGGTGGCAAGTATTACTTAGAGGCAAGCATGGTCTTCGGGGCTCGGTGCTCCAGCTCACATATGCAGCGAGTCGCCGAGGCCATCGTCTTGATACTGCGTCGCAGAGGGATAAAAGCCTGGATGTATTTAGACGACCTTCTTATTCTTTCTCCCTCTAGGGAACAAGGCCGTACTGACGCGGACGTGGCCATAGCCCTCCTCGCGGAGCTGGGCCTCCCCGAGGCTGAGGGGAAGCGGCAGGGCCCCGCCAGGCAGGTGACATGGCTAGGCATCAACATAAATGCGGAGCACCGCACACTCAGCATCCCCGCGGGAAAACTCGAGGATATCAAAAGAACGGTGAGTTGCTACGCTAGCCGTAGATCCATGAAGCGTAAGGAGATGGAGTCCTTAGTCGGTCGGCTTGTGCACATATCTAAATGTATAAGACCAGCACGCCTCTTCATATCCCGGCTCTTAGAGTCACTTCGGGGATCTAAAAAGAAATTCATCAATGTAAACGCCGAGATCAGGGCCGACCTCCGTTGGTTCCAGGAGTTTGCCTCGACCTGGAACGGCATAGCCCTTATCCCGGCGCGAGCCCCCACTCACACCATAGCGGTGGATGCCTGCTTGTCAGGCATCAGAGGTAACGATGAGAGGTGGGCTTACGCCGGGCAAATTGCGCCCATCAACGACGGGGCCAACAATATCACGGAACTCGAGGCCGCCAACGTAGTGGTCGCCCTACACTCATTTGTATCTGAGGCCGACCGAGGAGGCCATATCCGTGTTATGTGCGACAACTTGCCCGCGGTCCAGGTCTTCCAGAACGGCCGAGGCCACAATCGTGTTCTTCTTGATTGCGCTCGAGCTGCCTGGATGATCCAGGCGCTCTATCAGTGTGACTTAACATTTATCCATGTCCCTGGCGTGGATAACACTGTCCCGGATATTCTCAGCAGGGCCCACCTCGGTCAAAGTTACTTTATATAGTTGCCTGTATAGATGTCCGTAATAACCGATTGACTCTCATCCAGCCATGCCTGTATTTTCTCACCACCGTCAACCCTCTCATTTACTCCAGATTGGGCGTTCCAGTTGCTGCAGGTGAAAGCTCGGTCGAGACAAGCGGCCTCGCGCGCCCCTGGGACAGTCAAGGCACACCGAGCTACCGTGCAAACCTGGATAGCCTTCTGCACCCGAGTGCGCGATGCACATCTCGACCCAACTCCACAGACCATAAGTGCGTTCGCGGAGTATCTCGCCCAGGACGGGGCGTCGCCCGCGACAGTGAAAAACCACATCTCCCGCATCCGGCAGCACCTGGCACGGGTGGGCACGCCCCTACGGCCGGTCGCGGCCACGATGCTATCACTGACTCTCGAAGGCCTCGAACGCACGTCCACCTACGAGAGCGTGCCACGCCCAGCTATACCCATGGATGTGTTGAGGCGCGCATTCTGGGCCATCCCCCGAGACCCGGACGGCCAGACAACCATAGCAGGAATCCTTCTCCTCTTCTACGGGGCCATGAGGAGGTCCGAGGTGGCACCCCCCACCATACGGGCATTCGACCCCACAAGGCACCTCACACGAGGAGACATCCGGATGGAGGCAGGCGCCCTCGTGGTTACGGTAAAAACAGCCAAGAACGCCCAGAAATACAACGAGCGCCAGGTGCGACGGATACAGCCCGCACCCGAGGCCGACCTGTGCCCCTGTGTGGCCGTCGCGGCCGCAATGACGAGGAACTCGCAATGCAAAAGCACGGACGCGCTTTTGGTATTCCACGGTACGGTACACCCGATGCCTGCTACGTACCTGGCATGGAAATGGGCAGCGGCAGTGTCTGTGGTAGGCGCCGATCCGAAGAAATTCACACTGCACTCACTTCGCAAGGCAGCTGCCACAGAGGCCTCACGGGCGGGGCACACGGCCCTGGACATTCAAAGGTACGGCCACTGGCGTTCTACGGCCTACCAGACGTATATAAAAACAGACACATCCGACAGGGTAAATAATTCCCTGGTCCAGGCCCTACAGCATCAATGAACTCTTACATATATCTACCTCATTTTAACCTTATTATCTCACGTCTTATTTACAATCTTATTTTCATGTCTTATTTACAATCTTATTTTACCCACTCCCCACCCATTTACCCAAACTCATTCACACTCCATTCCATTATTGGCAGTCTTGGCGGTTATATCAATTTTATCAATTAATTACATACTGTTTTACAATGTATATCACTCTTATTATCACTTCACAATTTATCCTATATATTATCTCACCAATCTTGTATATCAAATACTCTTATAATACTTCTTATCAATACACAATTGTTTAATACTCTTATCATCATTATTTCATGTATTTATATATTTATTTATCATTATTTTATTGTCATTTATCATAATAATATTAATAAATATTATTTACCCCAGCTGCATCGTCATCTTATCTGTCCCTAGCTCAGCAGTGTGATTATCTATCAACACTTGAAGATAGAATATAATGAATATAAGTTTTGTACATCACCTAATATGACAATCATCTGATCTCTTATCAAAAGAAAAACAAGAGTAAGTGCATAATCCCATTTTATCATATGGAGTAGTTTTAAATGACTCTTGGGAAGGATCCAGATTCCACTATAAATCTTTTGAGGTGCCGCTTGCTGTTGCCAGCCTCTCGCTTACAAAATGTGACGTACCGCTGGCGAGACCTCACTCGACTTTTGAAACAGCTCCCAGGTCTAGCGTGGGGCGCACTCTTACAGACTGTGTTGCAGCCGATCGAGCTTAAGCCTTTCAAGCCACCCAGCCTTGGTTGTGTTCTCATTTGTTCGTGATACTGCTACTCTCTTTGATCAATTTCAGACACTCTTTGAGCACTGTCTTCTTCACCTCCCTGTAGTTTTCCAACAGAGTGAGGAGATTCAAAAGGTTATCACACAGCGACTAGATCAACAGCCTGGTCAAACCACACTATATAATATAAATTGGTATGAAGTTGGGAAAGAAAGAGAAAGTGGTATATATTCAAGTTTTTTTATTGAGGAATGTACAAGTACACGAACTGAGCATTCTACCATCAAACCCTGACATATTGATCAGGGCAAATGAGGGGAATTTATCTACGTAATATGCAGTATATGGACCTGTTGCTGCAACTAAACTCATTCATTTCCGTAAACAACATCCACCAAATCAACGTTCAAAAATGGGAATCACCAGCTGAGGTGGTGCCATCAGTCTAGGCAAGTTGTTCCATCAGTCCAGGCACGGGTGTCATCGGTCCAGGTGAAACTGAAAAGAGGTGCCATCAGTCCAGGTGCCATCGGTCCGTGGTGCCATCGGTCCAGTTACCGACTCAGTGATCCAATGGTAAAGTATACGTTGCCAGGTATTTGTTTGGATGCAGGCATTGCGTAACCAAGTAGATAACATGCGACACCGGCCTATAAAAAAAGGTCTGTTTTCAAAAGATCCAGGCAAGGGTGCCATGGGTTTGCCGGCCTGTACATTTAGCTATTCTAAATAAATTCTGGTTTCAGCTGAGACCTAAAATATCCCTTTTTGTATTATGTTTATGTAACTTCTCCTCGGGTTTACAATGACCTCAAGAATGACCCTTGGGACGCAAAAATAATCCGGAAATCCTGACAATTACGGCAAAACAAAATGTGATGGTTTGCTACTACACCTTGAAAAAGAAACTTGATCCCATACAGGGATAATTTCCAGGGATCCCACATACAACTAGATACGAGTCTTTAGTCCTTCACCTTGGCAATCAGACCACACTGCACACTGTTCGTGATTCAGACCTACATGCAAGTCCACGCAAGTAGAAGAAAGGTGTGAAGGGACTGACGAATGGTTACATGTGAAATAACGCCGTGGGGCTGGCTCCTGTTACTCAAAAGGGTACATTGCCTGAATGTGGGTCGTGCAGACGGTTAATGGTGACAGTGGAGTTTTAGGAGCGTGTACCTTCACCTCGTGAGCAGTTTGTATAGGCAGCTCAGCTCAGCTCCCTGGGGAGCCGTCCGCCCACGCCTGACGATACGCGGCTTCTGTATATCCAGCTCTCACGTCCGGGCAATGCCCATATTTAGAAAGAAGGAATCGTGTGAGAGGCATAATCATTTAAAGTCTTAAAAAGTGGGGTGGACCTTTTTAGTTTCAGCTAAACTAAAATTGAAAAATGGGAGAAGACATGCCAATGGGAGGAAACGTGTTTAGTGTGAGAGGGATAAAGTGAATACGTATAGGTCTGCTTTTTAATTTGTCGTTGCTTTATTATCGAATGTAGGTACAGAGATGATATGTTTTTATAACGTTTATCATACGTGTATACAAATAATGCATAGCCCCGACAGATCCAACACGAGGGGAAAATCCATTTCAGCCCTTTCCCGAAATGAGGGAAACACAAGTCATCACGATTTAATTCAATTATTTATTCAGTCATGATTGATTTAGTACAAATCGTAAAAGTTCGCATCATACGATCCATAGAAATATATTTATATGTATTCCTCATTGTATTGATAAGTTCATTTATTGACATACTAAATAGAAAAATAGATAATGCTGTCAAGGACACCATATCAAAGCAAAATGTAATAAGGGGCCATCCATAATGTATGTATGCAACAAGGGGGATGTTAGACCAAATGATACACAAGCACATAGGGGGAGTGAGGGAAGGCGACCAGGGCTTCATATTAGATACGCACGCATGCAGACATTTATAAAAGAAAGGTGAGTAGCCTGCTGCGAGTAGTCGATAGGCAAGTCTGTATATGGGTATGATGATAGGCAGGTTGGAATGGGAGCAGGTTGGTGGGTAGGCAGGTTAATATGTAAACAGGTTGGTATATCATATGGAATATACTTGTATTCCTTCCCATAATTCACGGTTCTATATCAGAAGTGAATAAAGTTTACAAAAAAAAAGATTTAAAAAAACATTCATCAAGCATACATGTTTACAGCCATTTTCAGTTGTTCACCTTCTCTGGTGGGTTACATGTATCTTATTCAACGTATTCTTTCACTGTGACTGTTGAATGAATATCCCGATGGACTAAGGCCCCATAGGCCTAGTGTTATCCAGATGCCCCGCGACTTAAGGCGACTTAAACCGAAGTACGGTGACATACTTCGACTTACGGCAGTCCCGATTCTCATTAGCCATGGGGGGCTGTCAGGAATCATCAGGACCGCTGTAGCTTTCTGACAGCTAAGTTGACTTACGTTTCTGAAGTACGGTGACTTAAGGCAGACTACGGCAGACCCGATGGAGCACGGTGCTGGGCTGTCAGGACTGTCGGGACTGCAGGGGTATTGGTGTAAACGTAGCATTATATAAAAGGTCCCGTGATGGCGCTGACTAAGAAGGGCTTCAAGTTTGTTCTTGCGTCAAATCTTGAGGAGGACATAACAACAAGTAAGAAATTAGCAAAGGCTGTGAAGGTTTTTTTTCGCAGTTGAGTACTTAGAAGGAAACCCACGAGATGACTATAGCTTGGTCCGTACTCCACCGAGTTTAACTGCAGAGTAATTCACGAAGCGAATCTGAGTGAATAACTCTGCGGTCAAATGAGGTGGAGTGCAGACCAAGTTATTGTCATCGAGTGGGTTTCTGATTTTATCTCACCCCGTATAACATTATTTATTGATAAAATGAATCACCCAATTAGCCATTGAGTATTAGGGACACGAACTTCACGGCCGTGGAGTACGGGTTCCTAATGTTAAGCCTATGGAGAAAAATACCGGGGTGAGATAAAGAGATGAAAGTCAAGGCAAAGTACCAGAAGGGAACCAGAGACGAGGCCAGGGCCAGGGCCAGTATCAGAAATGGGGTCCGGGGTCCTATCAGTGGGACTACAGGTACCCCCAACAGGAGGATGCTGCTCCACAGGAAAAGTACACAGGTTACAAGGATAGCGTCATATGACCTACAGCACATCTAACATGGCTATGAAGACTAAGTTGCTGAAAGCACCACCCATTAACTCCTTTTCATTGTTTCTTATGCATGGAAGAACGCCTTAGGAGGTGAATGTATAATGCATACCAAACTGAATAAAAGAAAAAAAATATAAGCAGGCCAGAGGCAGAGGCAAGACCGGACTGTGCAAAAAGACAGTGACTGTCCAAATAAGTCAGTATGTGATGACTCCATGTTATGAAAAAGACTACTAGTTAGCAGGAGGGGTTGCTAGATGGGCAATCAATTAGACATACATACCAGCTGAAAACTGGACATTAGACCAGGCTGGAGGTCTGACAATTTAAATGGATTCACTGCCTGTCCAGAATAATGTTCCATACTCGGTATCTCGTGGTTAACATAAGAATAAGATGATGAAGGATCAGATTTGAAGGTTCTAGCAAAAGGTGATAGAGCGTGCAATGATCACAGGCAGAGAATATAGTGGGAATAGACAATAACGCAGCTTAGGACTATGAATGTCATTCACAAGTTTGCATGATCGAATTGACATTTAGTATTGAAAGATGGACAATGGAATACTATAATAAGGAAAAGTTGTATTATATTACAATGAAACACGTCGGTTCATATGAATATATTGGCAATTCGTAGTTACTACGAATTGATAAGCTTATGTATGCGAGGAACTTAAACTGCTGAGATTAACCGTATTATGATCTAGATGGAAGATTATTGGAAATGTTAGAGGAGAAAAAATAAAGAATCAATTAAGGCTGGGAACCTTTATCTATAAAGTAGATTAGCATTATATATGAAACGTGTAGGATTTGAATAGTTTTTTTGCGAAAAAAAATCGGGAGTGATACTATTGAATGCAACGCATTAACGGCTAAACACCTTTTAAAAGTGAACCTTTCCAAATATAATTTGATGTGTGTTTGTGATAAAGCAAGGGTAGCGCTGCCCATTCATCATTGTAATGTAAGACTAGGAGTTGTTATTCAATGTGATTACTCGCTCAGATCCGCTGCTGAGGTCAGGGAGAGGTTATATAGACTCTCATGACTCAGCAAAAACTATCCCTTGACTATAGATCTGCGTGCAGGCTCTGTGACAAAAGAATCATTTAAGGTGTGATTATCGACCGTAAAACAAACAAGTAAGGGCAGTCAGGAGGTGTTTCAAAAGCTTTACAATTTAAGAATTTATACTTGATAAAACACCTGTCTGTTCTACTGTTTAACAAATGCTACTGCCCAGACTGGAATCCATGTGGATTATATATGTACCTGTATTGTTCTTTATTGTGTTTAAACTGATGGATAGGCATTACAGGTAGCTCTGAATAAATGTCAGGGGTCAGTATCAAATTTCGATTTCGTAACTACATTGACCATCGCACACGCCCAGTTTTCCACAGACGTGTTTTGGAGATGTTTCTTAGGCGAAGGGCGACTCCCTGATGCAATGCGTCCCGAGAGGATGACCACTCGATGAGCAATAAGATCCTAATTATGAAAACTACACCCACACAGAGAAGTATGAAGGATAGTAGCATTAATTTTGGTCCGATGTATGTTGAGATGAAATTGTTTACCGACAAGATCTCAAGTAATTCAAGCTCACTTTAGGAGTACTGTTAAACAATTTCATGTTTCAAAAACGGTCCAAGAACAACTAAATGGTTGTTCGTTCTGAATTGCTCTACGGGTGTGGCCGTGTGAAAGGTTAAGGGCAGACTCCACACTGTGCGACTTGGGGGGGAGGGGGGCTTGCGAGCAGATTCCTTAAGTGGGATTCACACGATGGGAATCCTGCTGAGATTCTGTACTCGAACACAATTTTTCGTCTGAATTATAGGGTTCCATTTCCCTGAGACATATTTCTCCCCTGCAACTGGTGGCGACATTTACCCCTGAAAAGGAAAAGAATCTCATGACATTTTGAAGTCTATGAGGTACATGCATCCAACCGGGTGAATTCCACTTCAGGCTGGAGGTACGCAAGTCGCAAGGTAAGCGCAAATATGTGTGTGAATCACCCCCCTTGCAACTCGAACCCTTGCGATTGTAGGTACCCCAGTTCTTCCAGTCTCAGACTGGATGTACAGTATAATCAATTTAGAAAATGATTAGATTGTTGTTGCATTTGAAATATGTCCCAATGTGCCTAAAAATCACGAACCTATAAATATCATAGCTGGGGTTTCCTCCTGAATATCCGCCATTTTGTATTTTTATAGTGTGATCCTCTGATTCTGGAGGATGAGGAAAAGATATGGTTTTCCAGAGCCTTCGATATTATAATCTCAAGGGCCTTTGCAACTCGCCATGATTGAAGAAGACGTTGGTACTGTGGCTTAGGGCTTAGAATTTTTCCAACTATCTGAGTGCAATAACTGAACCTGCTATACCACTAAGCAACTTATGCGAATATGTAGCATTCGTAAGGTTCAGTCAACATTAACAGTAGTTTTGTTAACCCATTCAGGGCAAAAATGCCTACAGGTATTATGTACATGGGGGGGGGGGGGCGGAAATGCCTACAGGCATTATGTACACAGGCGGCGGGAATGTCTACAGGTATTCATGATATATTCAGGCATTTTTCAATAAATAAAGGGAAAATCTAAAGAGTTTGTGTAAAATCTGGAGAGATATGTGCGGAAATTAATATATTTTGTATACTGTCTAAAAAGAATCCACCTATGGCAAGGAAGATGTTCTTTAAGTCAGATGACAATTGAAAATCCTGGCCCCTTGGAACCACTGGTACCCACCAACCTGCTCGCCTGGAAAGGGTTAAAAGAACCTTCAAATGCAGACCTGATGTCTTATGATCAATAATCAACAGGGTCTTCCTGGAACCTGGGGGTCGTTTGATATTGATGTCTTTTGGAGGAGGAAAGTGTGGATGACAGAGACCTCCACCGACGACTATCTCGGTGAGAGCTCGTCAAAAGCGTTTAAGGCCCGGCCCCACTGGTGCGATGCGATTGTCGCAAGTCAATAAAAAGTCATAAACGGCTGGCCCGCACACACATCACACACAACCGCTCCTGTGGGGCTGGGCTTACGTGCGATTGAGTGCGATGCGACGGGTGCCAGGTCTCAGGAGGTGTGAAAGCTCTGAACATGCCAGGCTGTGTTTTGTAAAGTGTGAGGGATGAAAAGTAACATAATCAATTCAGTTAGGACAGCTAGTTTTAGAAAGGGTAAGGGAAGGGAGGTCTAGGGAGAAAATCTTATGTTAGCAAGACCAAAAACACCGATATATATACATCGGTTTCAGCATTTGGAAGAGCTTAGCAAAGGAGCTGCAATTAGCAACATCAAAAATTTCATTTAAAGAAGAAATAGCTGGGAATTAAGGAGTTATCTTTAGCCAATTTTGTATGGACAGGGCAATCTGCAAGGTATGTGTGAGTAAGCACGATGCATATAGGTTAAGGTAATTTCATTGTTTATTTTCCATTTTTTCAGGGTGTTGAAGCCGGATACTATTTTTGTGTAATACCATCATCTGTTCTTATGTTGCCAGTTACCTGTTACGCACAATTGCATGGAAGAACGACTTAATGCTGTCAAATGCAAATTTGATCTAAATAAAGAAAATCAAATGAATATTAGAAATGAAGGTTTATATTTAGACCTATACATAGTGGTACCAGAAGCGTTGCGATGAATCCATCGCATCAGTGGGGCATACTCCAAATTTTCCCTGCGATTGAGTGCGATGAATTCATCGCAATAGGGGTCATAAACCCCGCCGACAATCACATCGCACCAGTGGGGCCGGGCCTTACATTATGCCTGCTATCCATGGGGAGTGAAATCCTGGGTCAATGTCTCGTTTGAGTGACCACGATGGTCACTTAGGACCCCCAAGACAGTCTGGGGAAGACATTAACGAGAGCTGGCAAACACTGAGGTGGTACCCTATAGTGGCCTTTTAATAAGTAATTTCTTCATTTATAATTCTAAATGAGTCTAGCTAAATATTTAAGATATTCTCGATTTATCTCTGCCAGTTTGCTTTTAGTCTATAGATAACATATATGAGTAGGCTTAAATGGATACATTCAGCTGTTCTTGTTATCTTGATTCTCCCAGGACACCCAAGGTGGTGTCACCAGTCGGGGAAGGTCCAGGACACTTTTCACGACGTTCCCCCATGATAGATTATTAAACGCAAATTGGACAATACCTCGTGGATCGTCGGCCACAACTGTCCTTGGCCACGACAAAGCAAATTATTAAACCCAAACCCTCCTACGACCTCTCCTCAGACCGTCAAGTATCGTCGTGGTGGATAATTAAACTGCACCCTAGAGTATGGGCATAGTTACACCCGTACCCCAAATACCTAGGCCACAACTCGCAGTTGACTTACAAACAATCTCTAGCCTACCTATCATGTCTGAAATCTTAGAATATCAAAATGCTACCTCATTAGCTAAATGATGAGCGATTCTAGAAATTCCAACTCTATATTCAGCTATTTAAAACTTCCCTCGGACACTTTTGTGTGTTTCCACCTCAACTGCCCGGACCACCAGGGAGTTGAAAACGTATGAGTCAGAATCTTCAAAATACCAGTTAATTCACACACAGCCCTCCCTAAAGTGGCTGGGTGCAACGCATGAAGATATTTTTTACAATTGAACCTACTGAGTAATAAAGAGGTCACCCAGCGCTCCTACAAGCCCTCTGACAAGAGAGCTTTGTTTATGGAACTGGCCCCTGCTCTGGGTAGTGAGGAGACCAGTCCCAGAAATACTCACCAGAAACACTACCAGCGTGTATTTGCACTCCAGACAACACCTGAAGTTCTAATTGGCAAACAACGTTTTCCCACCTCATGAGGGGAAGCTTAGACTAACAAGGAGTATGTATAGTGGTTTTGTGTACTGGTAAATCGGCAGGAACAATCACTTGTTCAGTAGCCAAAATAGCCAACGCCACGCTTGACACAAACCTAATTTCTTATGTTCCATTTTAGTAACTAAAATATTGATTAAGTCATCAATAAAGTGGTTCCTCAGTGAGTCATATTTAACATGCTACAAACAGAGATATTTTGGATTTTTTTATACACACCCATTATAAAACCTCTCACGTCGATTCATTGTTGAGGAGGTATTGTCATGCACAGGTCTTTGTCCTAGATTCTTAGCTCTATCACTCTTTTTTAAGTACTTTATTTATACTGAGTGGCTACATCGGTTAGTGGTCCGTTTTGAAGGTACCACTCAGTGCGCCACAGATATAGATAACTTCACCTTATTTTGTGGAAAACAGAAACGAGCAGGTCGACATGCGACCGGTTGAATCATCCAATTTTGCAACACAGTAACAAAACAAACAGCAGCTATTGTAGTCAATAGAAAAAGAGACTAACACACCAAGGAGTGGTAACATCAATGCACTCGTGTCTGATGCATAGCACAGCGATAGTTGAACAATTAGATCCAGTTTTGTTCAAGAGCCCAGTTTTTCTGGTACATTTTGAAGGCACTTTGACTGGTAATTTTCCTCACTGAGGGGGGTAAAGAGTTCCATGCCCTCGCACCTCTATAAAGAGTGCTATTTTTAAAACATTCGAGTCTGGGGTTTTCAAGCTTAAAGGATAATGCGTCTTGCAGATGGGTGCGTGTGCCATGATCATTATCAACATAATCAGAATTGAGTTGAGTATACATATAATTACATAGGTGTGTGTGCCTTCTGGCTCCGAGGTTTTGAGTTTTGGTGCGTTGGTGAACACGTATTGTAAGGAGGTAGGCCCCGTCATTCAGGCAACATCGTAAGCACCTGGGAGTTGCTTTTCAGTTGAGATGATCTCAACTCTTTTTTTTTCTTTTTTTTTATTATTGAACCAAATTCTGTATTACAGATCTTCCATTTGGAGTAATGTGCGGGTGTGTTCACAACGAGTTATAAGTTAGTTAAAACATCAAAATTAAATAAGTTGTCCTGTGCAGAATTGGAGAGAATAAGCGATGATTAATAATGATGGTGAGGGGGGGGGGGGACGGAGTGATGGTCCTTAGACAAGGTTGTGTGTAGTGTATCTCTAGTTTACTTAAACTCTGTAGATTCAGTTAATTTCGTGTTATAATAGAGCTGCAGATCTCATTCATCTAGTCTGCACTGTCTTACTAGTCGTTTAAATGTTACTATAGAGTCGGCTGTTTGGACTTCATCAGAAAGTTTATCCCATAGGACGATACCCCTATAGATAGGCGACTTTTCGAAGGCAGCTGTATGATGATGTGTTCTGACAAAGCGTATTTTACGCGCAGCTCTCGTGGATAATACACGATGATCCAATAGTTCTGGTTTTTTGGATAGGCTATACATTATTTTCAATAACTGCCGGTCTCTCCTATTCTGCAATAGCTCGACTTTAAGAGTGTCGTGTAGATTGATCACAGACTGTCTTTCAACAAAGTAGCCTTGTACAGCTCGCAGACCTCGATTTTGTGTATGTTGTAGAAGGTCTATATCCTTCTTATTCGCGCCGTCATACAAGAAACTGCAGTATTCTAGAGTAGGCCTGATAGTTGTTACATATATTTGTTTAGCTACCTCAAGTGAGATAGCCCTTCTAAATTTCCACAGTTTAAAGATACGGTTATTTGCTGTTTTGGCTATACTTTTGATCTGTTCACTAAAGGAAAGGGTCTGATCTAATACTATACCAAGGTACTTATAGTGGGACTTAGTATGAAGAATTGTTTCTCCACAATGAATGTTTAGAGGTAATAGATGTCGTTTTTTAGCGTGCGAGCTATACCAGGCTGTACAGGTTTTCTTCTCGTTTAGTTTTAATCCATTGATGTTACACCAGTTTTGTACTACATTTACTGCTTCCTCTAGGTTCCGGCGTGATATTTCTTGATTAATGCTACTGGAATAAAGAACGAGGTCATCGGCATATTGTAGGTATGCACTAGTTTCAATGTTCTCACACATGTCGTTTATAAAAACAAGAAACAAAAGAGGGCCGAGCACTGACCCCTGAGGGACCCCGGAAGAGATCGGTTTGGAGTTAGATCTGATACCGTTGAGATCCGCTAAGATCAATCAGAGATCCTGAGACCGACTTTGAGATTAATGGCGGAAAGTGTTTTTCAGACGTTGTCTCAAGTCTACACAGCCGATCTTAGGTGATCTCAACTCTAAGGATCTCAAGTTGAGATCTCTAACCCTCAGTGTAGAGCTATCTCCAGTTCTATAGTGATCTTCCTGTGGTTTAAGTAAACCGGAGCCTCTAAATTGCCTATTGTCCCCCCAAACTGTTATGTCAAGTCCCTTGCGATACCTTTTGTGAACCAATGTCAAGTTGAGACCGATCTCAAGTTGAGACCGATCTCAAGTTTAGACCAATCTCAAGTTGAAACTGACTTTGAGCATTACAGTGGGTTCAACACAAATCCTTTATAAGCTACAATCCTGATAATGGAGTCCACATGCGATGACATATTAAAGTTCTGGTCCAAGTTAACACCTAGGTATTTGAAGTGGTGTACCTTGTCAATCACTGTATTATTTATTTCCAAATTGACATTGTTTCCTCAAAGAGAATTTCGTTTGTTTTTTTTCCAAAAAGCATATTTTCTTTTTTTTTCATTTATCGTAAGTTGATTGACGGTACACCAATGTTGAACCAATTCAATATCGGATTGATTCTCGTTAACCAGTACATTGATATTATGATTGCTCCCATAAATAACGGTATCATCCGCGTACAGTCGACATTTACAGTTTTTGATTACTCGGTCCAGGTCATTCACGTAAATCAAAAAGAACAACGGCCCCAAAATGGAACCCTGGGGTACCCCGCATTGAATGGTTAGCTCCTCAGACTCTCTGCCATTGGCCAGAGTCCTCTGGGAACAGCCTGTCA
This sequence comes from Alentia gelatinosa, assembly GCA_950022655.1. Classification (NCBI taxonomy): domain Eukaryota; kingdom Metazoa; phylum Annelida; class Polychaeta; order Phyllodocida; family Polynoidae; genus Alentia; species Alentia gelatinosa. The sequence goes on along the minus strand of OX465583.1, from coordinate 18,696,048 downwards.
AATAATTTTTAATCCAAGCATGGATCGGGCTCTGGATTCCCATTTTCCCAATTTTTGTTCAACAGAATGACATGATTGATGGTATCAAATGCTTTTGTTTGATCTATGAAGACTGCAATGGACACTTGTTTATCATTTATGGATGAATAAAGATCATGGGTAAATTTCACATTAGTATCTATTGTTGAGTGATGAGGTCTGAAGCCACCTTGAGCTTTCAATTTTTCAAGAATTTTTCCTGGAACCGGTAGGAGTGAAATGGGACGGAGATTTGAAACTTGTACACTATTGCCCTCATTTTTAAGAGGAATGATCAACGCCCTTTTCCACTTATTTGGGAAAGTGTTGGTTTGGAGAGACAGTTGGAAAAGCTGAGTCAGTTTGTCTACAGTAGTGAGTAATGCTACTTTTAAGTATTTACTAGAAATATCTGGAACTCCAGATTATTTCCATACATCTATTTGCTTGATCAGTTTTTCCACCTCATCAGGGTCAATTAGTACAGCCTCCAGAGATGAATCGGTGTCTGTCCCAAAGAATTCCCAATCCTTTTCAAAACGTTTGGGATGGTTCGGACCAACATTTGTGAAAAAAGAGTTGATATAACCTGCCACCTCATCTTCAGGGATGTCTGTCTCGGTTTCACTATCTACCAGTTGGAATCTTTTTTCGGGATTAGCCTGTTAATTTCATACCAGAAATTTTTCGAATCCGATTTATGTGATTCTAGATTGTCCTTAATATAGTCAGCTTTAGCTTTGATAATAGTACGCTTAGAAAGATTTCTGAGTTGTTTGGCTTCAGACCAATCACCACCGTTTTTTGTCGTATGAGCTTTGTGTAAGCATGATCTTTATCTTTTATAAGTTCAATAATCTCATTAGTTATCCATGGTTCTTTATCACTTCTTACTCTGAAGCTTTTGAGGGGCACATTAGGTCCAGTTGTTTTATAGAAATATGGTACATGACGTCCCAAGCCTCATCCACATTATTAGCATTGTCAAAACCAGACCAGTCCTCACCTAAGATACCATTAGTGTACAAATCAGGATCAAAGTTTTTGCTTGACCTTCCCGTTTTGGTATGTCTATGTTTATGCTTGCCGAATACAGAGTATACAAGGCTATGATCACTGAGGTTCTTTTTTACAACTCCACTTATTTTTATGTCTACATAGTCTGTAATCAGCAGATCAATACATGTGGAACTTAAATCGGTTACTCTTGTAAATTGGTCTATAGGTTGAATAAAACCGTTTGATTTAGTCCAGGTTTTTAGCATAGATGAGTCATGGTCCCTATTATCCAGCCAATTGATGTTAACGTCACCTATTAATATAATTATTTTTTATTGACCAGATCTCTAATATTGGCATCTAAGAATTATTGTAGGGTATCGAGAAACACGTTGGTATCCCAGTAGGGATGTCTGTACACCCCTATGTAAATTACATTTTTCTGTCCGGGCCTGAGAACATGGAGGAAGTGAGCTTTAATATCCTTGGTTGATATATCGTACATGTCATGAAACTATGAACATCAAGGTCATTACTGCAGTAGGTTATTAGTCCACCTCCAATTTTTGGTGTATCTGATCCCTCCTCCGACCAGGCTCGGGCCAATCTAAAGTGCTCATAACCATTCAATGTGACTAAATAATCGGGCACCATATCTGTTAGCCAACTTTCAGTATAAGTTATTAAGTCAAAGTAATCCGGTACTTAAATCAATGCTTTTTCTTGTGGCTCACCCCACACCCATGCCTTATCCTTTTTCAGACGACCGCGAAGTGGCTCGTTAGCCTCCTACAACTGAGGTAGGAGCTTTGCCAACTGATTCACCATGCCGTGAAATCTCTTCAGTTCTGTTGTGTTGGTGGGCTGCAGATAATCACGAATGGCCTTCGTCTTTGCTGGGTCGGCTGCTATCCCTTTTTCAGATATGATGTGCCCAAGGAATTTATTTCAACCTTTGAAAACCCGTATTTCTCGTTGAGGGTTACACCTGCTGCCTCGAGTCTTCTTATACCTTCCGTACTATCTGATCATGTGTTTCCTGGTCTGACGCATGAATCAGAATGTCATCTATGTGGACAACCACTCCCTCGATTCCCTCGAGGATCTCGGAAAACCTGCGTTGGAATATTTGCGATGCTGAATTCAAACCAAATGGTAGTCTCTTAAAGTATTTCCGACCAAATGGTGTTACAAATGTTGTTAGTCTCTGGGAACTCTCATCCAACAGAATTTGCCAATATCCTGCCTTGGCATCCAACATTGAGAAAATCCTGGATCCCTTGAGTTTCGCTAGATTCTCGTCCACGCTCACTAACTGGTGGACCTCCCGTTTCACTGTCTTGTTTAAACCCGTAAGGTCAATGCACAGCTGCACATCTCCATTGGCCTTCCGTGCTATTACAAGACCGGCACACCAATCCATTGTTTCCGTGATTGGGGCTATGATGCCTTGATTTTCCATTGCCTCCAGGTTTTCCTTTACTTTCGGCAGCAATCCGTGGTATCATCCTTGGGGTATATATGCTGACTGGTTGGGCATTTTCTTGGAGACAAATCTTGATCGGCTCTTGCAGATGACCTAAACCATTGAACAAAGCTGGGAACTCTGCCTTGAAATGCGGTCTCAGTGTCGACACTGTAAACTTCAGAAGCCGGTTTGAGAAGCTGCAACCCTTGTATGGCTGACTTGGACAGCAAATTGTGCCTCTGTCTCCTCATAACATAGACATTCTCATGAATAACTCATCTACCAACAGTTAATCTTGCATTGGACATCTGTTCCACAAACAACTAAATCAGTTTAACACCACCGGGACACTTGAACTCACCGATTACTTTCTCTAATTTGGTGTCTTTTACCCATGGACAGTCCTCACCCACAATCGTAACTTTTGACCCATTGCCCAACTTGAACACTGTCGGCTAACTGTTCACATCAACTTCCGCTGACCAGAAGCTGTCTTTTGCATTTAACCTCACCTCATTCATGAGGTACGAGTCTTCGAGATCAGGCTCTGACTCCTCGTCATCCCTATCTGCCTTGTTTACCCGTGACTTGGCGATACATGCTTGAGCAAAGTGCCCTATACATTGACACTTGTACCACCTCGCTTCCTTGGCTGGACAAGTCTTCTTGGTGTGTGGCTTCCGACTGATACACCACTTGCATTTTGAACTCTGCTTTGAACTCTTCTCATGCCGGACGTGTCCTCTCGATCGCCTTGAAGATGAAGTTTAACTTATCTCAGATCAAGGAACTCTCCAACACTCCGAACTCGCAGGAATGAGCTAGCTCCCGAAGACGTGTGACAAATTCCTTCACTTTCTCCTCTGGTTTCTGCATCTCAGAATTAAACACAAATCTTTTGTACAACACATTTCTTGTTGGCACAAAATGGGTACGCAACGCTTCAACTATGCTGTCTGGTTCGCCCTTTTTCTACACCTCAGTGAGATCAGGCAGAGTGTTCATAACCGTTTTGCACTCAGTACCCATTACCATCTTCAACAAGGCTGCCACTTCACGCTTCCCAGTCGGGTTAGCCACGATCGGTGCTGGCTGCTGCGCCTGTCCCTCTACTAGTGCTGGTGCCTCTCCTTCCATGGTCAGCTTACCAAATCTCCCTGCAGGGACATTGATGTGGGAGGAGGAATTTGGTAAGTTGCCATGATTTAGGATTTGTCAATGTCTGTAACGCAATTCCTGGTAATATTTGAATAAACCCAATTTTTGACAGATTTTGCATGCAATATTTGACCACAATAATTCACCACAATTTTTGAAACACAATTTCTGGCAATTTTTGGATAAACACAATATTTGTCAGTTTTTGAGGCCCAGTTTTCCAGTCTCAGAGACTCTTTCCAGGCAAAGTCAGTGACTCCTTGTATTACAGCAAATTCTTGCAAATAGGCAACTTGAAACTGCTATACTGCTAGACTGCCACACTGGAGTACTGCTCCTAGGACTGAAAGGCTGGTCACATGGTTGACAGAAATGCCACTCCTCTTGACAGTCCTGACAGCCTCTTTTTTATTGATGTTGATTGTTTGTTTTATACAGCTAAACACTCCTACCTGGTCGTTCACTTGGTCTCACCAACAGTTCACCGCTGCCACCATGTTATATTTCTTGATGGAGTAACACAGCCTCTTGCATGGACGATTTAGTAGAAACATAGCTGGGTTTATTCCTTAGGGAAACATCATGTTAGTTATGTTGTGGAGCTGAACCAGAAGTGACTTTAGGTGTCACAATGCTAAATACCATAATACAACAATAATTGCTCTACTAATGAACCATTAACTACAGTAGGTGACTCACTCATCATCTATAATTTACAAGGCTTCGAAATTGACACCTAGAAACATTAAACAGACTAAATAGTCTATAATAACCTACCTACCGGAATGGCTTGGTCTGTTACGTCTCTCATCGTTTAACTGATTCTCAGAGAATTTCAGATGAACTCCCACGCCCAACCGAGTGTCTCTCACATAAGTCTTTTAACACCATTTGCAATACAACTTTTAGTTATTCTGATAAAAGAAAAATCATCTTATCTAATAATTATTGAACAATCGAAACTGTAAAACAATTCAAAATAAGAATATTTGTGGTGTCATCGCAACCAAATGGGTGTTTTGAGAAAGGTCTTCAAATTGAAAATTTATGTATACTTTGAAAAATGCCTAAAAAAAAGAAAAATTTACAAAACACAATGAGTGCTGATTTGAAGAGAAGATAAGGTTAGAGTGGTCACATATATGATTTCAGCATAGTAACAGAACATATTTATACAAGTAATACAGAAGATATCACACAACCTTGGTTCTTTTCTAATTCCTATTCTTTTTCATCGTTTTCTCCACTCCCTACCTCTAGGCCAGGGGTGTATGACTTAGCTTCACCATTTGTTATAGTATTCCTATCTGATATTTAGTTCCTACCTCTCGGCCAGGAATGTCAATACAGATTACACTTAAGCATATAAAATTTACTTTATTATGTCCAATAGTACCCATTTGAAGCATGCAATAGAGTCTAACTTTTGTACTACAACGTCCAGATCGTCCCACTCCTTATTCCCTCGATAGTCAGGTGACTTTTCATATTTTGATGTACGATGCCTATGCTTTTTGAATAATACCTTTTTGTCACTGTGTGTGTTTCGTATTCTATGATCCAAATTGTTTTCCTCCTTCGATTTTTTGGTATTTATCCCTTCACTTTCTACGTGCTACACACTGTTATACTGGGAAGGTAGCAGAGTGCCAGTGTCTCACTGTCTCAAAAGGGTGCCCAACTAACCATGACCAATCACTCAAGACCAAATACTTGATTGACCTACTGATCCTTGATATATTTGGATCCTAGACACAGGCAATTAAAGAAATGCCAAGTTGACTTGGTGCAAGTGGGTTACAGAGAAGGATCCATATACTGAATGTAACCCAAACTTTCACTTGTTATTCATTTATAATTGTACGCTCATTCATCAATGAGGAATATACTATTTGCTCCTAGTTTCTGCCATGTCTCACTCTGGTCTTTACTTTTTCAAAATGGTAGATGGTTGATTGACAAGTTGCCCCATTCAGGAATTCAAAGGAGAATGTAATAAAGCAAATAGTAACATCTGCTACTCATATATGATGTGAGACTGAAGATTGTGATGTAAATTGCTGAATTCAACTATTTTCTATTTCATGTAAATTCCTTTACAAATGTTAGAGTGCAAACCACTTTGGTTCACAAATATTTCAAAGTAACTAGCTGTACATTATGGCTACCCGACGCCCTCCTAATCTTAATTTTCCCAGTTAATTGGATGCAGATATTGAGAAACTTGAGCATGCCTTAATTCATACCTGGACTCCTATACCAAATAATGTTGTTTTTGATGATTCTAGATATTGAAACCTTTATGAGGAATTATCTGCGGTGAATACAGAGAGATTGTCTTTATAATGATGTAACTTGTAGCTGTGTAAGTCTTTCACACCACATTAATACTAAGGATTTTGCTGTTTCACTTTACAATGACCATACAACATGATGTGAAAAATATGTCTAGGTTAGGAGGTTTTTAATTTGTTCATGTCAATCCTAGGAGTATTCGATCAGGTTATGAATCCCTAGGTAAAGTATTCACCCCTGATCTCAATTCAGGGGTGAACAGCTGTCCTATGTTAATTGGCGAGGCTCTTTACAGTTAGAGAACCAGTGAAGAAGACTGAACAAAATGGCTGGACCTGTTTCATTCAGGATGTTTTTATGAAAACGAAAATTATTTCTTTTAAAAACACATATAGCATGCCCTGTGCGCCCCAAGTGGTCGTGAAAGGGACTAGTAGTAAGCATATGCTCTGGCGGCCAGTATACTGTATGACACAGAGTGCTGCCCTCTATAGATGATAATTATAACTAAATCTGAATAGACCTTTTGCACTTATTTTCGCTCATATGAAAATTCAGCCTTCAGAATGTCAAAATTGAACGCTATTTTGAACGTCCCTGTCACTCTCTGGCACAGTTCTAGTGATGGTATGCTGGTTTCCGGGTACCCACGACACAGATGGGAAACAGCCAAGATCTTTCCTGGGTTTTCCTTGGGTTTCTGCATCACAGACACCGGGGTTCTCCGGAAAATGTGTCGGAGTCTGTGATGGGAATAGGCTGATGGGATATTACACTGGCCACCCGAGCTACACTATGTTAGAACACAGTGTAGACAGAGGTGGTGGCCAATCTAATGGGATGTGGGCAAGGTCCAGTGAGTGGAGATGTAGGGAGTCGAGGTTCAGAATTGCAATTATAACTTGAGTCTGTGGCGAGGTGCAGTGAGGAATTGAGGGTTATGGTTGATCTGAGTAATTTAGCAGTTGTTATATTCATTTTACACAAGGAAAAAAGCATTTCACATTTCAAAAATGAAAAAAACCCACTGATATCCTTGGAAACAAGGAAACCTGACTTCCATGAGTTCTTTGATGTCACCAAGCCACGACTCTGTGGAAGCCACCAGGATGTAATCTTTTCAAATCATCATATTTTGGGTAGAAATGCTGCACCTTGGCGCTAGAATTTCAACCTTAGCAACAAACTGTCGCTAAAGGATTTCACAAATCATCCAATTTTTAAACTGTATACATACTTTGTCTGCTGCTCCAACGCGAGTCACGTCTGTACCATGTTCAAAACCACTTTTGAACTCCTGTTGCATGATATATGGGTGGGATTTATAAAACCTGCAAAATTGCCCAAAACAGGCTTATTCAAGGCTGATGTTGTGTAAATGCATTGCATCAATGTAAAAGTAACAGATTTGTGTGCATCTTTTGATAGTCTTTCATTCCAACATAGGGTTTTGTATAGCTCTGAGGAATTTTTCCTTCTGAAAATCAACAAAAACTGTGTTTTTTATGATTTTCAAAATCTGGGAGGTACAATGTTCAGTCAATTGTTTCTATCAACTTGGATTTTGTTTGTTTGTTTGTTTGGGTGATTTTACGTCCGGTCAACCATTGCAGGTCCTTTCCAGACTTCCTCATTGTTTACAATCATGGATTCCTCCAATGATTTTCAAGTTTGTTTGTTTGTATACTAACTCAACTTTGGTCTACTTGTAGCAGTGGGACCCTATGCCTGTTTTATAGTGCTGCCTCACTGAAGGGCTGTGCCGCAGCCCATTGACACAACACTCCGCCGGTCACATTATACTGACAACGGCAAACTAGTCGCTGCAACATACCAATCGGGTCAGCAAGCTGACCAGTATGAAGCTGCTCCCTGTGATTGGCTGCAGGTCAAGCCGGCTGACAGTTTTGGCCAACCTCCCATACCGGACTGGATTTCCAAGTGCTCCTTGGAGGAGCAAGGGGAGTTCTGATAAAACTTTCCCTTCTGATATACTTTTTTAGAGCTTTTCGAAGATCTTGGTTTCCCTGAGGAAGGCCAGGATTTCTTTCTTATCAGTGTTTTGAAATATATTAACTTGGATAAAACATATGTCATGAGAAGTGTATACAATATAGAATTGAAAATATTAAAATGGTCAAAATAATCCAGGACCTTTATATTTTCCAACACAGAGCCCCATAGAGCATGTTGTCCAACACCCCAATTTTGAGAGGTTAATATTAATGAAATATACAATTGTTCTTTATTTTAAAATGTTGAACAATATCCTGACTGTGATACCTGAAAGTTTCAACACAATCGGTTTATCCATTCTGATATTGACACATTGTATTCCATGATGATGTTGGACAACATGTCTGTTAAAAGATGTCTAGAAGAAATAATAATGATAACAGAATAACAAATATCCTTATATATGTTAAGTATCCCTAACACTTATAGATAGCCAGGTTGTTTTTTTTCTAAATGAAGAAATATACTTATTATGGTTATAAAACTGAAAAAGTGTTGTCCAACACCACAGGGTGTCGGACATGCTCTGATATAAGTCATGATTTTCTGGTTGTTTCTTATAAGTAATTGAGTGGTTTGCTTTGTAAAATGTAGATTACTATCATTTCATTAAGAATATAAAGGATTATAGTTACTGACATTATTTTATTCATTGTTCTGAGTGGTTTTAAAAAGTGTTGTCCGACACCCGTCGTGTTGTCCGACACCCCTGTGTGGCCAGCACCCAAATATGACTCACAGCTTTTGTTTCAAATCTAATATGTGATAAAAGTGTTTGGGGTAAAATATAACATATGTCACTATATAATATTAGTTTTTTTCAAATTATAAGAATTAATAAGGTTTCTTGAAATTTCAAATATTTTAGGAGGTTGGACAACATGCAGTATTATACACAATTTCAAAAGGCTCTCAAATCTAAACCATTCATCTGATTTTGTTGGAATAATGTTTTTCTGGAAGGTGACAAATATAAAATATAAAAATAAGTACTGTTTTAAAATTATTTTTTGGGTCTCTGATCCCTGGATGAAAGCAGGTTTAAGAAACACTCGAATGTTGCTGAGGAAAAATAAAAATTACAGAGGCCATGCAGTAGTGGATAAAAAAATCCAAAAAACAGGAATCTTTAATGATGAATTTTCAATAACACATTAGACAGGTTTTAGTTTGGGTGTGTGTAACGTCCCTGAGGGTATATAAAAACCAACTCGTGGTTTTACACCATAGAGGTGGTGATGTACATATCTACTGAGGTGGAAGTTCTTTTACTTCCCGTACAAAATAGACATAGTATGTGAAGGACTAGCCTTTGATATAGATTGAAGTCTACAACTGCTAGGGACAAAGGAGAAAGGTGGGTGCACACTACACCACATTGTCATGGTATGAGAAGGACTGGCATTTGATATTGCAGTAAGTCTAAGTAAGCTGGGGGTGAAGGGGAAAAGTGGCTGCACAGCGCACCACATAGACATGGCATGAGGGGGACTGGCACTACAAACTTCAACAGTCAAACACAAGTAATCACATTTTTGGAGATCTTTAGACTTTTATTTCTGAAATATTGTGAACTGAAAATCGTTGACAATCACACATTCTTTTCATGCATAACTATAGCTCTGGAGGCGCAACTGGCCACTGTTTGAACAGGGATCTATACATTCGTTACAAAAGGAAAAAGTATATAAAGTGACTATTTTGAAGGTAACACAAACAGTGCCACAAAAAACATTCAAAGAAAAACACATCATTATTGACAAGTTCTTGTCAAATATTCTTTTATATCCGTATTTGGTATTTACCTAATAGCAGTGTAAATATCTAATATTTAAAATGAAATAGCAAAATACAATAAGAAGTAGTTCTGTTGCAATAATAGGAAACCTTTAAACCATGTAGAAGGCGAGACCAATACACCATACAAATCTCATTCAAAATGAATAAAATCCAGCCTTTTACTATCACAAGGAAATAGAGACATTTTCAAACTTTTCCAGATATTACCTTTACATTGATTGAAATATCTTTCAGATAGATCTGATATATGTGGTGCTTCTGGTTTCCTTAAAATCATGATTTTTGTTGCATTAGTCGTGCTCAACTAAATGTCTCAGAAAAGAATTATGGAAAAAAAAATCAAACTTAAAACTCCCTTTTTCATACTCCAGATAACTTTCACATCATTTACAGATACAGTGATGTTTATTTTGGGTATTTTAACAAGAGTTTCAGAACTCATAAATGTCCTTTAAAACAAGATAAAACCACATCAAAAGGAAGCCAAATATAGTTTCTTTAACTTTCTACACAAACATGTACAAATCCTTCTGAATCGTCAATTCAAGTCTCATTTGAAGCACAAAGGTAAATGATTTTTTAGAGGCATCATAGACAACTTCAAATAGGACGACACCCTTGGTGTGTCTCGTACTGTCGCTATGTGTCTCTTATAATTCTTACATTTTTGTTTGTTCCACCAGGCTTTGCTTATTCTTTCCAATTGTCTCAATTATTCCTACAAGTTTTTAAATACTATTTTTCAGTTCGGTTTGCTGAAATAGTTTCTATTAATTGAGATTTCAGTAAGTGAAAAATGTAAATATACCATAATACTCAACAGCCATCAATTACTGTGTCACAACCCTTCAAATATCCAATTTCTTTTTCAAGTAGGTAGTTTGTCCATAGAGACTTACAAGGCTAGAGATAAAGACACACGTTCTGACGCATCATTATTCCATGAATCCGACGAACATAACTGTGTCGACTTTGTGAATGTCAGAGCAAGTCGATCACATGAAAACAAACATACAGACTTTCAGAAAGTCATTATTAGACGGAACACAACGTAACATAAAGCATGTGACTTCATTGGGGCAGATAACAGCGGTTAAAGAAATGTTTGCAGCATGAAACCACTTCACTTTAAATTTTGTCATTGCTTCACATTTTGAAAATCAGAGCGCTTAAAATCTTGTCAGTGCTTTTTGTCACTGCTTTAACCTTTTGTCGCCATACCTCACAATTTATCACTGCCCTTCGGTTTCATAGACAGTTTCACTATGAAGTATCACATCATTCGGCATTCCCAGCCCAGTATTCCAAGACTGTCTGTGTTAGAATACAATATCTCAGTAGATTTAATACTTCATGGTGGATGATTTCTTACATCCAAATACTTCCATCTCATTTCACAACTACTTTTGTTGATTACACAAATGAAATTGTTATTCTGCGACTGAAGTTAGTGTTGTTAGGTAACATTACTTGTCATACAACAATATTTTCTGAGGACATTTTTCAAGCTGCCCCTTCTTTTTTCAATCTTAGTCGTGAAGGATGCCACAGCTTCTGATCTTCTGATCGGAAATTACATGTTTTCACTTTAGACATGATCAAATACTTTATATATGTTCACCAGACGAGAAATGGCTTACTGAGTGTTCTTCTAGCATGGTCTACTAAACCTACAGTTTTAAATTGATAAATTGTTCCCTACACAAGTCCCTGTTGACAAAGCACACTCAGTCTTCCAACGACTGCCTGCACACTTTACAGCCGACAGAATGCCCAACATGAAATAACAGTTCATACACTTGATAATTAAAATCACTTAAATTCATTTCACGATGCTGCCTTATGGTTTGTTGTAAAATGCAGGACCTCATAATACACTCTAAATGAACGGTTAACAGTAGTAAATCATTGACCATGACAATACCACCACATGCAGTTTGATTCTGACTCAGAACTCGACCTACATTTGAGTCTACCCTTGCTGCTTGCATTCGGTAAACAGTAGGGGAACAGTCATATTACACTTATTGAGTCACAAAGCCGTGGCGATATGTGATATCTTAGCCACATCCTTAGTAAACACCTCAAATAGAAGCTGGAAGGTATGACTATTTTATTAAAGATTTTCAAATATACCGAATTAATTTTATTTGCCCTTTTAGCTGAAACACTTGGCCAGCATGGATTTCTGTCCATTCTGAGATTCCATACAAGATCTTTTGAAATAGCAATAGATTAAAAATCATGATAGGACAAACCTCGAAAATAAGATTCGGTAATTTCCATTTATAGATATCTGCCGATGTGTAAATAAGCACCACTTCCAGTTAGATGCAAAAAGAAGAGGGTATGTTAAGAAACCCCGATCACATTCCTTCGTGATCACATCACTCTCCAGGTACAGTCTTTACAACATAGTCTCATACACTAGGCATGGAATTTGAAAATAACAAAAATTCCTAACATGTTGTGCCTGATACACTGACAGCTCTGATGCCACACGCCACACACCTCTCCAATGAGACACATACATGTTCAATGAGACACATCACATCATCATGTTCAATGAGGCACACACCAACATGTCCACTGAATCGCATACAAGACTCAGGGACCAGTGCCTTTCACACCTGGCCATCAGAATCACCCATTCGCAGACACTTCATGTCTTGTTTACACTCACTGACCTCACCATACATCGACACTAACTGTGACTTGAGGCTCACTCTCTCTGCCTCTGTCACAACTTCTACCGACTCTCTGAAGTCTTCCAGTTAATATTTATAATCAATACTTGATGTAAAAATGTGTCCCTGGCTTAGTTATTTTATATATATTTGTAGCTTTCTCTTATAAAATGTTAGTATATCTAGAGTGTCTTTGGTGACAAATAGTGTACTTCTGCATTTGGTGTTAAAGAGAACAAGTGTTAAAATAAAGCCAGTTTCATCAGTTAATAGATATACATTTAGTCTTGTATGCTTTATATGTCTTAATAATGTTTACCCCTTTCGTTCTCCATTACTGTGCTTCCTTTGACAGTAAATTTCTACAACAATAATATTTTTGGTACCGGTATATGACATCTATCTCAATTGTCTGTAACAATGTAACCCTTTTTGAAATCCGGGAAATAAAACAGTGCATCATTCTTTTTAACAAGTTGATCATAAAATCAGAATTCCCACCTAATACACATTTTATATGAGCAGCAAATATATGTAGGCAATTATTAGCATGTTAGCTGCAAGAACAGAGATCTATCACAAGTTAACTTTTTGAGATTTGCTGGAAGTCTAATACTTCTAGAGACTGGGTAAAGCATATTCAGAATTAAAAATATACAAGCAACCTTCATCAACATTGCAACATGTTAGAATAACAATTATTTGTTCTTGAACAGGAAGCTAGTTTCTATGTCTTTCTGGATATACTAATATGTATAAGAAGGAACTGCATCAAGATCTGTAGCCGCTGAAAATATGTTTGGTTGTGGAGTATCTCGCGAGGCAAAGCCAAGGGAGATTACGTAACAAACCAAAATGATTGGTGGTTTTTTCTCACCAGCTACAGGTCGGGAACGGTTAAGATTTTATCTCACCCCTACAACTGACTGATTGGCTATCGTTTGTGATGTCATCGCCCAGTAATATTATTTTTTACAATACAATCCTCCATGGGCATTGAGTATGAATTCCCAAGTCTATGGAGAAAAAATTCCAGGGGTGAGATAAGAGATTGTACATAAAGAGTACAGACAAGTAAAACATGTCCCACTGCTTACAACAGATTAAAATCAAACCCTGCCACACCTTCCCTGACGTAAATAAAGATACCGACTACCGACGTAGTCCTAGATCCTACCCTGCTTGTCCTCCCAACTATCAACTGTTGCTGAGGTTCATATCAACACAGCGTCGGCCAGTAGTTTATGTTTAAATAGCACCTCTGAATCGTGATTACTACTTCAAGTGTGGCTGTAACAGCATTCGTCCCACTGGAACACCTGGAGGTATGGAAGAACTGAGACGAAAGCTCACGTTGTTACAATGACAAGAAACTTCAAGTAGTAGGAATGTGAAACACTGAAGATTACTCAGAGTCCTGCGTAAAGCAAGCTCCAAATACTAACAGGTATCACCTACAGGCATGGCATTTCAAAATAAAAATAAATCCAAAAAGTAGGGTTGCGGGGGTTTGAGGCCCTATATTATCAGCTATTCTAAGTGAATTTCTTACCTCGGCTGAGTGCTAAACTGGCCCTTTTTACGTTGTCAATTTATTTTCGCCTCAGATCTACATTGATCTCGAGAATGACCCTTGAGATGTCGAGAAGTCCGAACCCCGAAGAAATTAATCAGGAGGAATCCCATGCCTGGATATGGTTTACTAACTTCTCTATAAGGAGAATATATGCTTATTCTTATTCGGAATTTGGTGGCTTTGTATAGCTTTGTATAGGAAGAGCCTACAGGTTCTAAAATAATGCAACGTGGATTGTTTGTTTGTTTGTTTCAACGTATAATCTAAGCTGAATTTTGATTCTACTGCTCGACATAACCTTTTTATATAAACTTCTTTTCTATGTAAACTTCTCATTATCTAGCTATCAGAGATACATTTTATAGATAAGTAACATGATTCCGTGTTATGTTCCTCTCATCAATCACTTCGACGACTGGTATCTGGTCTGTTTAGTTAAAGAGGCGTATTGTGGACTTTATTATTGACTGTGGTTGTTCTCACTGCCTAACATGCCCAGTGGTCTATTATCAAAGTAATGCCTCTCTGTACACAGTGAAACACTGGCAGACTATACCTGCCAAGTGACCGATGGTCCTTTCAGTGTTTGTTTACAAAGGCAACCATTTCAAGTATGCTTTGTGTCCTTTCATCTCTATCGTAAGTGCCCCTGGAAAAAAGACCAAGAACGGTTTCTCAGTTCTGGTCTATAATAATTCATACATACATGATTGCCTTTCATTGTGTCGGTAATTTTAGTGGAAACACGATCTAAGCAAAGCACACAAAGAAGTTCTTCGGTGTTTGAAGCATGAGTATGTCTGGTCGGTGATAATCCATTGCGGTTCCTTTAACGGAATAACAGGGACCAACATGGTCATGTGCGACCAATTCTTCAATCGTGAGGTCTAGGGAGCACAGCATGGATTCCCATTTTAGGGACATTGTTGCCCTTTCCTCCACTTTATTTTCAGGCTTCAATATGAATTAAGTATTTTGTTTTCCAACTTTCTCCTCATAAGAGATTTGCATCAGTAGAGGTCAGAATCCTGTTTAAATAGTCTTTCTGCTCTCTTTCTATCCAATTTATTGTGAATATGTTGTGCAAATCATCACCACCCTGGTAGCAGGGCCATCTCTGTCCTGTCTACTAGTACTAGACTGCAGTGACTTGGAACATTTTTTTAACAGTTCACTGATGTTGAACTCTTTCTATTTGGTTCTCTGGTCAAAAGTCCGCTGCCTTGTGTCCAATATTTACCACCACTGGACTAGAGTGCAAAGTTATTCCCATAATTTCTCCCATTTATCTAATTGAGTTTATAATAACCCTGCCCTTTTTGATCAGTTACTGTGCGTTTAAGTGTCATTTGAACATTTCCCCATGTTTAACATCACTCCGACCAATGACTGGATCTCAAAATGGACGCTTCTGACCACAACATGTCCTGTTGATTTCAACGACAGAATTATAATATATCAAACTCGTATTTAAATATAATATCTTCCGTTTTTCTTCCCGGAAAAAATATTTTATCTGGTCAGAAATTAATCACAATGTTTCCCTTCTTTTGAGAAAGGTTAACCCTGAGTTTCAAGAAAAACTTAGAATGAGATCAGTCATTTGGCTGTACTCTGTTAGAAGTGTTTCTATCAAGCAGCAAATAGCTGCATATCTATTTGTAAAACCTGGAGGTAAAGCAGCTTTGCTGTCTTTGCTGCCTCTCATGGCTTTAACATCTTTACACAAACCAATGATGCGTAGATGACATCAGAACTGGTTCGAGTTGAATTGTTCCGTTGCGGTGGTGTATGGAGTACCGCGTTGCAGATTGTCAAACTTGGCATTGATTAAGTCTGCGACAAGTTCATCTCTGGCAACTTATGTGAGCTGTGAATCTGCTCACACCTACTCACACCTGCTCACACCCACTCATCTCAGAACACTCAGCTGCGTGATTGCTTACTGCACACATATAACGATAAAAAATGGAAACAGTTACTGTTAGTATACATTAAAAAAAACCCAGCATTTTTGATAAGATATCCTGATGCCGAAGGCAGAGAAATATCTGATCAAGAAAATTACCAATTATTTTAAATGTATGCTTACAGTCACGCTGATTTCATATTATCATATACCTTACAAATAAGACATTACTACCTTGACTTCACGTTGATGTGTTGGCCTGCTCGTTATGTACGTTACCTGGTGACGTATGTTACAAATACTGCATGGGTAGCAGCGGCCGCCAAGTGAATGTCTTACGTTCTTACTTTCACAGGTATATGATAATAGCTCAGTCGCCACGCATGGCAAACTCCAATAATGCAACACGTGGCTGCATAATGTGCGAAACGCTCGTAGAAGTTTTAAGACCTGCACAACAGTGTTAACAACACGCGGCTTCTGCAGGCGTTCGGCTTTATTCAAACCACTCCCACTTGGCACCAGTCTCCAGACACTCTGATTATGTCATTAGCAGGTTAATGTATGCAATACTCATTTGTTTAATGAATTCTCCCGCAAAGCGAAACACCCCTCCCCCCTTAAAAAAATCACACAAATTGTAATCATAAAGCACTGCCCAGAGATACATAATTTAATGTACAAGTTTGACAGGATGCAGAATTCACATTTTATTATGGAGTGATTTATAATCACTGATATCAGTATAAGAGTCCCTTACTGGTGCAAGTTACCAAGTCACTCTCAAAGCAGTAGCTTCAAAGCCTCTAGGATGGTTTATACTGCATATTAACCAGTGTTAGCCTGATACTGATTTGGGTAGTGAGCTTTTTAAGTGATGGCTGATCGAGTACACCTAGCTCGCCAGACAAGGAAATATAATTATCGATATCACTACATGGTTAGAGATATCAAGGTGCCTAGCTGCCCGCTTGTAGTGACGAACTAGAGGCATTAACATGCAGTGAAATGTGCAAGTAATGGTTAGAAATAAAATCAGTAATAACATCTAGAGGGAATACGAGAGGACCAGTGTCGTGTCTGGTCGTAAAACATGTTGGGTGAAGGCCCATTCCCACTTGGCGATTTCTGCCCCTGAGACTACTGCCGGGCATAATCGCCGGGAAACGGCAGTCGCACAGCGGGTGGGAGGGCATAGTCGGCGACTATGCCCTGATATATTTCAAACATGTTTGAAAATGAATTGCAAGAGACTGGTGCCCTTTTTAGAGAGAATCCAGTCACCGACTCAAGCCCGAACAACGGGGGGTAGAGCAATAGTCGCCGACGATTTTGCCATTTTGCATTCCCACTTGGCAACTCAGCAAATTCCTAGAAATTTTGGCCAATAGTCGCCGACGGGTGCCCTCTGGATGCCCCAAAATCGCTTAGTGGGAACCGGGCTTTATGTGGGATGCGTGTACATAGATCAGATAAGGAGACTTGCTCACTTTCTTTAAAAAAATCACCACATTCCCATGGACCGACGGCACCTTTCAGGGGCCTATAAATGGCCTTCGCAGGGCCTGTCAGTTCCGTACGCATACGGCCACATGCAGATATTTTAAAAATGTTATCATCATAAATTATATCCGCAAGTAAACAGAACACTTGCATCCCAAAATATCAACTCCAGCAGTGTCGTGACAAGTTTTATAAGCCAGGTCTGTCGTTGATGTCGCATGTAGCTCTGCCAGGCTCGCGTCCGATTCGGACTGTCAACATCCCAGCAGATAAACATTTACTAATCTACACTGCCGCGACAGTCAGATAGCAAGCATAGCATTGTAGGCAGGTGTTTTACAATTGCACATTTCATGCCTCTATGCTAAAGTTTATCTGTGTAAGCATCACGGTAATCACATGGAGGAGCGAGACTTCCACTCGTGTAGTTTAAGTATAGTGGGGATGGATTTGGCCAGAAATGAACAAACCTAAACCCACACTTAATCCCCCAGACCTGGAAGCTGGGTGAGACCAACCAAACCTGGGCTGAATTTAGAAAACAGCATCAGTAGAGCAGAGTTTGGACTGGACACTGAGCCAAGCTCTGGCCTGCTATAGCCGAGCTTACTGACTCATATCACCAAACCTGGTTACATATACACCTCCCCGTACACAAAATTCTGTACAATATCAATTTGAGGAAAATAAATTCTACATTATTTACAGCCGGTATGAAACTTTGCTCTCGAGTACACAAGACCCTTGTTTACTCCAATCGCCTGGATTTAATCTACAACCTCCCAATTCCCGTCCACATCTAGGATTCCAGTTACGATTTATTTGACAAGATTCCCTTCTGACTTGAGGTGTGATGGGAAACTTGACTAAACAAGGGTTTGCGTGTGGAGCAGGTGTCTCGTACTATATACAGGTTCACGTATGTACACGTGTTATGAACAGTGTCAGCTGCTTCATACAGACTGATCTCCCACCTAACAGTGCTAATAATCGTATAAGTTCCCTACACATTCCCCCACATACACAGTTTAAGAAGCTACACAATATGTACAGATGAAATCTAAAGAACATCGACTTTATAAAAAAAATACTTCCTCTTGGAGATATTTGAGTCTACTGCAACTCAAACAGGGCTATTGTCTCCTTTTCTCTTGTTTTTATTTCTAATTTGACACAATTTAGGATCACTGCCTGTATATCAGAACTCAAACGAGCTACCCTAATGAAATAACTTCTTACACTCATAAATAATAATAAGGAAAAAAAATCTGTGTTGGGAATTCATTCTAAAATCACAGTTGTCATTCCATTATCAATTATGACTTTCTCAAAGGCAGATAGTGTTCAGAAGTAAATGAAGTCATGGTAATTGGTTTAAGAGGGTGTAGTATGGTGTATAAGTCTTATGTGTCGCGATCAGATGGAGTGGTTTAGCAGCTCCTCTGTGACCAGCTTTTATCTCACCCCTGGTATCTTTTTTAATAAACTTCATATAGGAAACTCGTACCCAACGCTCTTTCGCTTAGTGTGAAAAATACTCAACCAGCGTGTGGTACGACATAAGTATCTCTTGATATATATTCTAGTGATGTTCTTTATTAGAATTCAAGGTGGGATAGAATCTGAAACCAATTTGAGTGAATACTCTTGACTGATATACCATTCATTTGACTACTACTTAATTTTAATTCACCTCGTGAAGGTAGTACGCAATCAAACTCAAGGAGTGAATATCAAGTTTACCCACTCTCACTGGTTCTTTCTATAGTAGCAGCTAACTACTCAATACACAGGACCCGGTCAATGCCCAATATATACATAAATCTAGCCTGAGTGCCCAAAACTCAACAAACATGAGTTTACTGCAGAAGAACGCCGGTAAAAGGACACCCCGCTGGGGACAAAATCTAATCCTTTGATGGTTTTATCGTAACCTGTAAAGGGGCACCCGGTTAGGGGTACTACAAATTTGCTAGGAACGGAATCGTTCCTTTTTGGTTTATCCCACTCGTAAACCCAACAACTCGTACGATATTGGTTCGCGATGGAGTGTTCGCCATAACCATGTTCTACTGTACCCATAATGTTTGTCTAGGAGCACAGTTTAAAGATTTGTCTCTCCACGAGGATTTCCAGGCAGTTTTCTGGGTCGTAATATGATATACCGGCTTCCTGAATCTCGGGCTTGTCTAGAGGCCCGCATGTCTGATCGTGCAATCTGAGGGCAGAATCCTGCCTACTAACCATAGACATAGCGGGTGCTCAACTGGATTGTCATTTGTATTAAAAAAAAACTACAAAAAAAAAACTCCACATCAGTTCAGCGTGAACTGGAACGAATACTCTTCTGGAGTGAGGTTTGAATCAGTCGACACTGTGACTGGGTTAGAATCCACTCGCCACTCCTTAAGTGGAGAGGTGTCACTCAAGACGAGCATCACACACCCCATTCACTGATCACCATCTAGACACTGTCACTGGCCACATTATACTGGAGGATCCTTGTGAGGGCCTCCGTAAACAGAATCCCTTCAGTGTCTACTCATAAATGCACCTTTCACTATTAAAAACTTCCAAGAGAAAAAAATAATACAATAAAACTGGCTGGACATGGGCAGGATTGTTGGCGTTGCATCTTTGAAACAAAGGAAGCTTAGTATTCGAAGGTTATACAATATAAAACGATTGATAAAATGGAAGGCCCATTTTTCTAGGTAAGGGATGCAAGTTTTTATAGGAAAGTGTTTTTGTTCTCTATTTGGTCTATCATGAACCCGAATAAGTAATCTGTTATTGAAGACAATGATGAACTTTGGTCAAGGGGGCGGGGCGTGGATGACATGATGTTTCAGGAAGTCTAGGTTGCTATGAGAATTGTTAAATGGTTGATTGAGGGTGTTTTACACCGTAGAAACAACCAGGGTCAAATCACGGCGAGATCGAATCTATGAGATGATGACAGGCAAGCAGGGAACATTCACAAAGGTGAGCCTTGAGCCCATGATCCCGTAATCCACAGGTCAGAACGCTACTGACTGAGCTATCCTGCCGCCCGCGAGACGTAGATTTATCAAGAGGTGACGTTCAATGGTGGTATGGGATGAGGTGGATAAAATGACAGACGGGTGAACTATCACCTACTACACATCTAGCGTACCCTCCTCTCACACACAGTTCCATCCGGGGATGACTCAATCCATCCTCACTCATCATGCATAACGTCTGCAGGGATGCAAGTCAGGGTTAGAACAAATATCTAGAGAGAAAGTGACTGGACAGTGATTGGTAGCAAAAAATGATACGTGATCTAGGATTTGTGTATATAGACCAGCTAAAAAGACTTGTTCACTTTTTGAGAATCAAATTGGGTACTTTTGGTGGCCTATCGGCAGCTGAGGTGCTACCAGGGTATAAGCCTGAGTGCAGATGAGGTGCTACCAGGGTATAAGCCTGAGTGCAGCCGTCCTTTAGATGTCATGGAATTCGGTCCATTATAAATAAAAAATCTATGATATTTGTGATGTATTAGAATACTTGCATCCCCGCATCTGGTACTGGCAGGGCACATGTTAGTGAAGCCAGTAACAGAGTTAACAGTACGAACCTACCCTAGACTCTAACATACATGTATGTCAACACATAGCTCTCTGCATTAATCACATCCACATTCACACACAGATAAGTGTTCTTCAAGTAGGGTAAGTCCCTTGTGACTGATTAACTACATATTACAAGTTCATTGCCACACCACCTTGACACTATCACCATGTGCAAGATGTTTGTGCATCATCAATGTCCTTACAAGAATTCAAAAGATGTATGGCCTCTGAACTTGTCATGTATAATTTGAACTTACTGTGAAACTAAATTTTGTGAAATTAGTTGATCCTAACCTCAAGGAACTATTACTGTGCTTGATATGGTACATTTCTAAACGACAGTTGGTATACAAAAACTACAATTATAACATAAAATAGAGCATGGACCATTGGCGGTTACATTAGCCGCAGCATTGTTCTTAGTATTATGTATGAATAGATACACTACTATGCAGAAATGTTGTAACTTTGAGAGACATGTCTTTCATTAATCACAAAGTTTAGCGATATCTGTCATTTGTGTCGTAGAAACTTATCTCCATTCACATGCTTCTCTTGATCATAGTAACCAAGGATATACCGCCTCATTTATCAAACTACAGTAGAACCCTGTACACAGGCCTCCCAATTAAGCAGAATAACCCATCAACCAGGCCGTCTTTACTTGGAACACTAATATATTGTATATCTTTTACCTGGTAAGCGGACCACCCCAAGACATGGACAACGTTGGTCCAGAACATAGGGTGGTACGTTTAGCGAGGTTCTACTGTAGTTTCCCATAAAAAGAACATAGGATTCTGAGGTTGATGTTTGTGTGTGTGATGGTGCCAATGACGTCAATTCCAATAACGACATCAACTAACTTACAAAGAGGAAGAAAGACATTATTATATGACCACTGAGGTGAATACGAGAAACGACAAGTTTTGGTGGTCCCATGTGCTGCTGACAGCATGCCAGGGTGGTGTGAACCAGGCACCTATGACAGAAGTGTGAATCCAGGCATCTACCACAGGGGCAGAAATCCAGACAACTACCACAGGGGCATGAATCCAAGTATCTACCACAGGGGGCTGATTATTGGGATGCGACACAACCAGCTAAATATGTACAATGCGTGGGAGGTGGGAATAGTGTCAGGAGCCCCTGTGGTATATACACACACAAAATAAGAGAGACTCTGTAACCTTTGCTGTGTGCACCTAAAGACAGCTGCATGGAATGGGAAGACCGAAATATCCAGTGAGGTATGACTGAATAGAAACACACTGACCGAGAGCGCGGAACCTCAAGGACCGAAACGGGGATAATAACGAGGAGGGGCTAGTTTCTAAAAGCAGGCCAGCTCAATAGCGCTAACTCGGGTTAAAGTGGACCTCTTATGGAAATATCAAATATCTGGCAGGTTTAGGAATCGCAAAGAAGATTCAATTCGCTGATTTCAGCGATTTGATTTCTGTGTATGTAAAGAACTACACTTTCACAAATGCTGCCATTTTCTTATCCTTATAACACTGACCATTGTTCAAAGTTCAAAATTTCATCATTATTTTGTTGAAATCACTTTTGTAAACTACCAAATACTTATTTCAATGTCTTGCACTCTCAATGTTATATGGGAGCTATTCTTGCGAATTAATATCACCCAGAATTTCTTAAAGTACATACATCCACAAAACTCCCATGATAACCAGTGCCGTGACATTCATTCGATGCCACTATACAAAACAATATCAACCGCTTCATGTGGGTATACGCATGCCTTTGGTCCTTCGCGGTAGCCCCTTCCCTATTTACATACGTTGTTTTTTTATGGAGTATGGAATTTTAAATTACATTTGGGTGACTCGATCAGATTTTACTGATCTCATTTTACTGCGAATTCTACCACGATAATTTATACCTTCTTGAACTAGTGATCTGAAATAATAGTTTCGCCACGCAATGCTACACCAACTGATGGGCATGACACCTTGAGCAAATATCCTTAACATTTCGTCCTCTTAAAATTCCTAAATGAATTCGTTCACATCAGCTTTGTGGCCCGTACAATCTTCAGATCTGACTAAAATAAATTTAGTTTTAAGCAACTGCTTATCTTCTGCAGGTGTGTAGTTATATAACATGTACTACAGAAAATTGAGTAAAGTTTAACCTCAGCACCTTTTCCAGTCCGTCAAACTCGACGACCTGTCTTCATTTATTGAACGACCCCCCACTACGCGGGACCAACACGCCCTCTCGTGTGAGACCGTCAAAGTAAGACTCACAGCAAATGTGTCATGTTTACAACATTTGCCCAAAAAGCAAGACAAACATCCTGCACTTTAAGCAGTGTTCCCACAACACTTGGAACACGCATTATTTATCCCCTCGAAATCTGCTTGGCGAGGTGTGCCTACATCCATAAAACCCCCAGCCATGATACACTAAAGCACACACCACTCGCACACACCTAGATGTATCACCCTTACCTTTCCTTGCATCTTCAAAAGACAACACAGAGGATAAGTGTTCTATGCTGACATGGATCCCCAGCACTACAAACCACAGACTTCTGCTCAGTGAAGCCCCACTCCCGGGCCTATGTGGCGGTGGTGGGTTTGTTCTCGCAGTTCGGATGCAGCGCGATGTGGAACTTGTGGCCGAACGGAGACAGGTACCTGATGCCCACCTTGGTGAAGACTTTGGAGGGCATCCCCACGTCGGCGAGGTACACCTGACCGCACTTCTCAGAGAGCGGCAGGGGCAGACAGATGCCCAGCGACCACTTGGGATCGATGACTCCACCGGTGACAGGCGGGTCGAGCGCCAGCACGGGTGCCTTGCAGTGGTTGGTCCAGCCGACCACTCCGCGGTACCACGCCTGCTCCGACAGGTTCCGTCCGTCGTGCGTGTCCAACGTGTTGATCACCATCTCCACCGGAAAGGCCGGCAACTCTGTCACCAAGGAGGAAGAAATACAAAATATTAGTGACATTTCTTAATGAGTCAGAAAGGGGGAAGAAATAGGTAACATGTCTTTGTCTGTCCGCGAGGAGGGGGGCAGGGAAGAGAGAAATGACAGGTATGCTAGTGAGGTTTTGAAAAAAAAACCACGGAAATATCCAGTCCCTATTTAATAAATATTCACCTTTGAATATAATTCACCATTTCTAATTCTGTCATCAGGGAAAAGAAAGAAGAATCATTTTCAAGTCTGTCAGCAGGGGGAAAAAAGGTATCATTTTTAAGGCAGAGAGCAGGGGGGGGGGGGGGGAGTGTTAAAAACCTCTACTAACATTTTCATTCAATCAGCCATAAAAAAACACCCTTAGTACGATATTTTAGTCTATCAGTGGTCTTCCATAAATGCAAAGCAAATAAGATTCCTGAAAAAGTCCTGGTCATGGGGGGGGGGGGGGGAGGTCTGTATTTTCAACTATTCTAAGTGGATTTCTGGCCTCAAAATGGCCTGTCCTCCCCAACTTTTTTCCTAAATCATTTTCAGATTTACACTGATCTCAAGAACTGCCATTGGGATTCTAAAATTCCCTATTTCTAGAAGATCATAAGAATTCACACCAGACTGACCTTTGGCATTAGAAGTTTTGGTTCCGTTGGATAGCTCAAACAGCTGGAGCTCCGACTCAAGATTCTGCTCCAGTTTGAGGAAGTTGGGCACGAAGAGGGTGACGCCGACACCGTGCGAGGCCAGCTGGCGTGCGCAGTTCACACCCAGTGCGCCCTGACGGTGAGGCCCGCATAGCACCACAACCTGGGGGCGTTGGTGGGCATTCTTTGGAGTCAGTCTGCAGCAAAGAGAAACAACCTACAGTCAGTATATCAACAGTGACAGATGACGACCATACAAAAAGCACAGCAGCATAGCTGGGGTGTGATGTTGGTAGTGTTTATCTAGTAGCAACTACAAAGGTTTTATCACGGTGAAATTGCATCTATGAGATGAGGAGGACAGATAAGCAGGATTCACAGCGGCATGGCTGCATTACGGTGTTGATGTTGTATGTGGTAGCAAATAGTGAGATCAAATGATGAGAATGGCAGACAAGCAGGAAACAAAGTGTTATGACTGGGATGTGATAGTGTTTTATGCTGTAGCAACTGGTGAGATTGAATTTATGAAATGAGGGTGACAGACAAGCAGGAAGCACAGTGCCATGAATGGGATGTGATGCCATAGATACCGAAGAGATGGAATTTATGAAATGATGGTGACAGACAACCAGGAAACAAAGTAGCTCGACTGGGGTTAGTTGGTTGGTTTGATTTAATGTCCAGTTAACCAATACAGGTTCTTACCAGACCTTCTCAAGTTTCTCTTACGCCACAAGGGTGGTGATCGAATCTCAGTGATGAATTTGGGTAGAAACCTTACCCCTACACATTTACCTTGGTGAGATTTCTTTCACTTCCCTCACCACATAGACATGGTATGAGAAGGATTGGCCTTTAATATAACAGTAAATCTACCACGGCTGGAGACGAAGGAGAAGAGCTGCAGTGGGACTCGAATCCACAACCTTGGGATTAGAAGTCGAGTGCCTGAACCACAGAGCTAACTCCCCACGTCACATGACTGGGGTGTGGTGTTTGTGATGTTCTATGCCAGAGAAACTTTTAGGTTCATTTCACAGTGAAATAACATCTACGAGATGAGGACAACAGAAATGCAAGTAATGCAGTAGCACGACTGAGCCTTCAGCCCTTCACTCCATCAGCTTTTTATACCATGACAACTTACCGGTGAGCCCCTCCGAGGAGCTGCATGACCATCTCACACGCAGATCTTCCTATCATCTCCAGCTGGCGCTCCATGCTCAGCCCATCACGAGATGCTGTGTCAAAGAGGCGCTGGCGCATCTCATAGTTAACCGTAGGCACTACTAAACCACAGTCTGAAAACAAGGCCGAAATCATGTTTCTATAGAGAACTAAGCCCATACATTACAGAGTAAGTAGCAAGACCTTAAGGGACTTCAAGACTTAAATTTGCTATGATTTATTAATTTCAGGTGCACCTTAAAATATCAAAAAATCTATAATATTTTCATGATTTACACAATATTTATATTCAGAAATAATAAATTTAGTATGGTTTAGTTTTCAATTCAGCCAGTAAACGTTGTTAGTGTGGATCTATTACAAAAATCTTATCTATTATCGCGAATGAGAGTGTTTCAAAGTGGAACAATCTATTAAGGAAAGTGAGATGAATTTTGAGCCTCAATGGAAGATAACTATGGAAATGATAGTGTATCCTCTTTTTAAAGGTAAGTAGACGTAGAAATGGCAGCAGGCGGCCTGACATACCTGTGACGTACTCTGTACCAGTGCTGCGAGGAACCTTTATCTGGCGATAGACAACAGGAGCAGCAGACAGAATATTCTCATCGTGACGGTAGTTCGAAGGTTGTTTAGGTCCAGCCTTCACAACCTTCACCGTCCCTGAGTTCTCGATTTCTTGAAACACTGCCTGCTTGTCAAACAGCTCCAGGTTCTTCTCAAAGTCAAATTCGTCATCAAAGGAGTTGAGTGGAGCGCTGAAGGCGTCTTCGCGACCCCGACTGCGCCCACCCCCACGCTGCAGACCACCGTGACATGTCTCTATCTTACGTGGAGTACTGGACGGCTTGCGACGGTCCCTGTACTCTGACTCTATAATAAGATGATAATAAGGACAAACGTTACTTTGATACTGAAGAATCTTTATTCTGATACATAATAAAGTTAAGTGGATCGCAAAGCTGACTCTACAATGATAATATAACAATAAACATTACTTTCAGGTTAATGGCTGCTTATATGCAGACTCAACAGAATAAGTTCGTTCATATTAAGCATAAGATTTAAAGTTCTATTCACACAATGAAAAATATACATAGTTTCTATAAAATTTCATCTTAATTTTTTTTAAATTTTTTAAAAAAAATCTTAATCCACATCCATCCGTGCAGCCCTGAGGATTCCCATGGATGAAACCGCTGTAGTTGCCATGTTCAACACATGACAACCCATGACACACCGATTCGCGATCTCTGCAAATCATGGGTCAACAACTTGACACTAGGCAAATCACCACGATGACGCCGCTGTCAACAATGTCGTAATCGAACGAACAGACATGTGACGTCAGCCGATGTCAACATCGAGCTCACTTAAGCGGTAGCTGCCCTATAGATAACACCTAGCCACGTACTCAATAAAATTTCATCTTAATGTGGTTAGTTAGCTTTATTGATGTGAATAGGGCTCAATTGATATTATCTTGATATAGACCCAACCTTGATAGAGACCCAATCGCTGGGCAATGAGATGGCTCAAATGAACTCTTTATCAACTAAATTTTATATACCGAGAGGAATTTTACATACAAAAATTAAAACGGGGATTTCAACAAGAAGGGGAAAGCAGGCATCTCTGTTTATCAAATCGCTTTGTACCCTGAGTGAACACTGACCTGAGTTTGTCCTCCGGCGCGACTCGCTGTGGCCCTCCCACTTGCTGGGCGTGCCATTAGCTCTGTGGTGGTGGTTGCCGTTGTCATGGAAACTGTTGGGTGTGTGTCCGTTGTCGTGTTTGGTGTGTTTGGACGGGTGAGGCCATTCGCGAGGCCTGTGTGATTCGTGTGAGACTGTGTGTGCCTGTGGACAACAACAACAAGCATGTTCTATTTAGGTTACAATATAAGGCACGCGAAATATTACATGGTAAGTAACAATTTTCGTTCTGTAT